>LIEC01006676.1:7840-56102 GCA_001925005.1 Drosera capensis
GGGGGGGGGGGGGGGGGGAGTGAATAATCTCAATGCAGTAATGTAAAAACCACAAAGGTTTTTATACTGCTTAGGCAATATAGCTAAAATATGACTATATCCCTTATTCTAGTTTTTCATTGATAATCAATATGATATATAAAGAGGATAGCGCTAAGTGTGATTGATATTTTTTTTTTTTACTGATAATCATCTTGTCACTTTACAATGTGTAAATAACAATACAAACAAAAATTCAAGAACTTTTCTTCTTTTCTATAAGACTTGAAACAGTTTCTTGATCTTGTTTATATACAAACTATACTTCAGCCTTACTGCAGCAATCTTTTTCGTATATAAGCAATTAAGGATCAACCATACTTGCTGTAGAAGCCCAAATACCCAAGTCTTACTATCCCTTTACTCATCACCTCAATGCTATCAACCTTACTACGTTTCTCTCTGAACCAGCTTTACTGTGTGCTTCTCTGAACTAGTCTTGTTGTATTTCATTCTTAACCCATCATATTGCACACCCATTATAGGCTCATGGTCCAAGGAGTCGAGTCTCAGATTTGGTACTTACTTGGACATTCTAAGATTAGAGTTTGCCCATCACTCAATTTCAATACATCATGGGTTTGACTCAATAATGCTACTCTTTGTATGGTTTTTATGAAGGTATGATCATGTGAAGAGAGGTTTTGGCATTCCATGGAAATAAAGCTATGTGATTTGAAGTGTTAATGAGGATTTTGATGACTTTGAAGATATTTGGATGTAAATAAGTGAAGTTTTTGGTGATATTTTGAGTTATGAAGATGCTATTAATGTATGTGAAGACGTTCGAGATCGTTTCATATCGATTTGTAGTTGTTTTGATGATTATACAAGGTGTCATAATCGTTACAATCATTATCACGATCGTTACAGGAGCAGAAAACAAGCCAGAGAGCAACTCGTGACCATGTCCAGAAATCGTCCGAATAAGAAGCAACAAGATAGTCACGATCGTGACCAAGCCTATCACAATCATGACGCAACTTAATAGAAAGATATTTTCGATATTTTTACACAATTTCTTAGGGTTTGGATATTTTTCTATAAATACACCATGTGGTGGTTGTTTTTATCATCTAATAATCGTTCTTAGGTGTTATTTTTAGGATTTAGATTAGATCTCAAATACTTTTATTCATCGTTCGTGTTGCTTGGATTGAATTTTCAGTGTTGTTAGTTTTGGATTATTAGTTTGAAGACCTTTTTTATTTGGTTGTAAGTACTTTCATTGATTATTTATGCACTTAGTCCTTTGATTCAATCTATGTTGGTCATGATGATTACCTTTGTATGTTTATCAATATATATGTTGTTTCCCAATATCATGCCTAAGAAGTTAGTTAGTAGAGAGAAATCATAATGACACGAAGTGAAGGGATTATGACATCTATTTCATTTATCAATTGAATATGGTTTGTTTTATATGAATGGTGTTAAAGATTGGAACTTTAACTATTGAGGCATGATTTCGTTTAGTTTGACCACCTAAATGACTTTATACATTAATTATAATATGGTTAGCTTATTAATGCTTCTAAATTTGTCACTTAGATATGTTGATAGGTTAATCGAACTAATGATTAAAATTATTTTGGTCATATGAAGTAACAACTAAATAAGTTATAGTGCAAGCTATCTTCATATAGCTTATTTAGGATCGTTTGTCATGTGAATGAGTAGACCAAGCTATCTTGCTATTGATTCATGTTTGGTATGTTTTTGGATTGTTTCAATTATCTATTTTATATATTAATGCTATCATGGTATATATGATAGATTATTAGTTTAGTTATTCTAGATATCTTGGGAATTGAAATACTAGAGAACGTAATCTAAGATATCCCCTTCATTAAGACAAAACTATTCATATACAAATATATATTAATTCATTATTTTTAGCTTTGATGATTAATCTCTAAGTTGAGTGAAGTTATGAGAATCCTTCCTACGTTTATTTCTAATAGTTATAACTCCATTAAGCAATCTAGTGCAAGTAATTACTTTATTTATTTCTTGTAGTTTTAGTTATTAGTATTAGTTAGCTTGCAATTTAAGTACAAAACTCCCACGTTCCTAAGTTTTAGGTTAAGTAGTTACAAATCGTGATTTATCATTAATAGTAGTACACTCTATTTCTCTTTGGGATCAGCCCCTGTTCATTCTACCTACATTAATATATTAATAGGGATTAATTGTACGTTTCGCGACAGCACGCAGCAATATTCTCGTTTTGGCATAGAGTGATTATGTTAGTGTGGTTACGTCATACTTAATGATAACCAATAAAGATTCGACCATTCTTATTAGGTACAAATATTTATAACATCTATAATAAATGAACGTGAAATGAAAACGTTAGTCCATGATTAAAATTTATGATGACTGACAATCACATATGTCATACATTTTATCAAACTTGGTTTAAACTCCCTAGAAAAAGTTTAAATTGAATCATTTTAGTTTGTTACTTCTTCATTCCCACATAAATTACGATGTGTCACAATTTATCTGGGACGGAGAAAGTACATTACTTTGCTATACTTTCTATTTCTTAAAAAACAAACCCCCTCCAATTTCATAAGAAATTGGTAGACCACTCACTACACAATAAATAGTATTTTACGACGAAATCAATCGCTAAATAGGGATTTCGGTTACTAAATGTTGTTTGAGACTGAAATTCGATTGTAAAAATAGTCGTTAAGATGCTGCTATATAAACTAGCAACCTTTCCTATTTCGGTCTCTAACTCTACGATCGAAAAGGGAACGGTCGCAAAATTAATTAGCCATCGAATTGGTGCTAAACCTTATTCCTAGATTTGATTTTCCAAGGAAATTAGCAATCGTCTCGATCGCGAAATTCCTTATTCCAGGTACCTAAAACCTGATTTGTTGTATTTACCCGTGCGATACAAATTTCACCCAAAATACATCCAAACCACTCTAAACCCATCCATTCAATCTCCCATAGCCACAATCCAATACCAACACATCAGATTAGATAAAACCAACATCCAAAAATCCCAAATGACATTATCAATCACTAGTTATAATACAAAAAACATATCAAACTAGGAACGGTCACAAAGCTACATAAAACTACAAAAATCATACACATCTACAAAGTCTAAAATCCATGGATCTGCTCTGGAGGACATAGAGGTGGCGGTGGATCACGAGAATCATCTTGGACAGGGATCAAAAGCTTCTCTCCCATACTGGGACATCATCTGGGTCATCTTCTCCATCTAGGCCTTCAAAACTACCACATGCTCCTTTAGCGAAAGCATCTCGAAACGTTCGATGAATACTGGTACTCTATGGTCAAGGATTGCACCTCCATGGGATAATATACCGAGGAGGCCGATCTAAGACCATAGACATAGCCCTTCTTGCATCCGGCCGAGTCAAGGTACGCCTGGATGGTGAAGGTGCGCTCCTGCTAGCCCAAAACTCATCCACCACTGCATCGCAAAGAGCTCTATACTCCGCATATATATATATATATATATATCAACAAAAAGGAAAAAATTAATTAAAATCAATTTCTTTTATCATTTTAAAAATACTATATATAAAAAAATTTATATGAAATAAAAATGACTCACTCATCGACACTTCCTTAGCTGTGTCATCACAAAGCTCAATCTTCTCACCCAATGTCGACACAACGTCTTTCTTCTTGTATGTGTGCTCGAACACCTATGTCTCATCAGGCATCCTCTTCAGCGTCCCAGCCTAGGTTAGGGATTTTATTTTATCAAATAAATTAGACTACAAAAAAATAAACAACACTTGAAAAAAGAAGAAAAAAACATCAAAGTTGAAAAAAAAAAAACTTATCAACTTAAAGGACACATGGATAGTAGACATACTTTCTTGTGTGTGCTTCTCCTTTTCTTTACTTTTGTTGTCCTTGACCTGTTGGATCGACCCTTGAATGCCTTTGAGCTCCACTTGGTGTTCAACACCCCAAGTGACATCTCATCGAGCCAAGGCAGGATGCCCTTGTTCTGAACGGTATGATGGGCCTTGTACAAAATGTCCTTCGTCCTTTTCTTCGTTGTTGCCTCCCACTCTATCCTCATACACTCCGTGAGCTCGGACCTCCATCAATAAAGATCATACACACACATTTAAAAAAATATAGCTATATCAATGAAAATATAAAAATAAAATAAAAATCAATGTTAAAAAAATTGAAAGCGATGTTATACTTACTCCCACCCCACATCATGTCCCTCACCCACCAAGGCAACTCCCTCCAACATGTTTAATCTCCCTTTATAACAACTCTCATAGGAGACAGAGTAGCTGGACACAACACTATGATGATCAACCTGAAACACATAAAAATATAAAGTTATGAAGAAATAGATGTATTATATATAGATACATACATACATACGTATATATATATATATAATTCGACAGAATTATGATGCTTTAAAATAATAAACTAAACATATCATAGTCCATCGGGATCTAACATCTGTCGTAACAGCCCACCCCAATATACTTATTCTCCTCACCTCCGTGAGCAGATGAGTATGATGACGATAGATGAGGAGAGCCAGATGGTCTACAAAGTGATGATCTATCAGTGACATCATCAAACTTCCTCCTCCTCTGTCTCTTCCCCTTAAGAAATAAAATCTTTATCTTCATTCTCTTCAACTTCCTCTTTATCCTCTACTTCTTGTTCTTCCATCCCAACTTCTTCATCATCGTCAAACTCAAGAGGCATTAGTGAGACTGATCTTTCATTTATATCTTCTTGAAAAGCTATATCTCCGTGTTGAGCATCAATCATCCCTCGAGCTTTCATTCAAAACATAACCCACCATTGATCTCTGGATGTGAGGCTTTGATTTGGTGCGTAACACACTTGCAAAGCTTAATTTGTTAAGATAAGTTTATCATATCCCCTTAGGTATCTCTTTCTTTTATTAATCTCAACAAATTGATATCTCTCATGCACATTTAGCCCCCTATCAGAGTCAAACCAATCGTATTTGAAAAGCATTTTGATATGATCTTTCATCCCCAAGATATTACAGTTTCACTATCTCCTGCGGGATATCATAATAATCCTTCTCGCTATCTTCTTAACACATACGCCATAATTATGAGTGGTTTTAGTGGAGTCATGTTCGAAAGTATCAAACAAATACCCATTGATACAATATTAAGGATAATTATACACTTGCATTGCTGGGAACGAATCATTAAGGATATTAACCAAGGATATGAATCATCTCATTCAGAACGTCGTGTGATAAAACCTGTACTCAACATAAAGGAATCTATTAGACTTGATGCGAATCCAACCGTCCTTCCAATCAATGGGCACAAAAATAAAAAATAAAAATCACTCTCACATAATTATGAAGCCTAATAGGTCATGAATCTCCATGTCTGATCCATATCTCCTGACTTGATCTAAAATATCCCCTTCTCATCATGTCTTGCTCAAATAGCGTAAAGTCATATTGAAATAAACCCTATGTTATATAAAAAATATACTCAAATATCCTAAATCATGGAAAAAATGATCTTTGGAAAAAATGATCTTTGGAAAAACTCTGAAAATTACTTCTCACCTCTCATAATCGGAGAACAACTAAGAATTCCTAAAAACATACGTATTGATGGAGAAAAAAATCCTTTTGATCTAAAGTAGCTCTTTTTCGAGAGTTATCGCATGGAAAATATCCCCTATTCCTTCAGAACACGGACGAAAGATGTGAATCATCGATATCGTCCCATTCTCCATAATTACGATGATGATCTCTTGATTTAGTATCTACCCCAAGAGAAAAATAGTTCTTGCAAAAGTTACTCTGCTCCTCCATAAGATATGCCTAACAAATAGAGCCCTCGACATGTGCTTTGTTGTTAGTCTTTCCCTTAAGTGAAACAAAAACCTGAAGGAATAGAAATTTCATCTTGAGTACGTTTCTAGGATTTTTTTTTGTTGAGGTTAAACAAATATGTAAACTATGGATTATACCTTTGAAAAGAGAACATCTATCTTTAGTGAACCGCTTCGATAATTTTAGCCTTATAAGGAAGTGCAAAGGTAAGTGCTCCGTAGAATCGAAAACTAGAGGAGAAAATAATCATTCTACCTTGCACAAAATCTCAAGTATCTGCCTTTTCAATCTCTCCATATCTTCATGGCGAATAGTATTACAACAAAGATCTCTAAAAAATAAACTTTTTGTTGACACTCCACACATGATTGGATTGAAATAGCTCCTTGAAGGCAACAAGAAGCAATCTCTACATGATGACATGACAATCATGGCTCTTTTGTCCCTTCAGACACCATTCATACTCACAAACACCACATCTTAGATTGGATGCATATCCATCAGTAAATCTCATCTTCTTGAACCATTCACATAACACCTTTCTTGCCTTTTTTTCCAAAACATAAGGAGCCGCGGGCATGACCATTTGTTCTAGGCCTCTCCTATTTCTCATAATGCAACTTTGGACGATTACAATATAGCTCGATATCTTTCCTTACTGTAATTGTGTCTTTCATCTTGCCTTTCACATCCATGATAGTGTTGAACACATTATCAAATACGCTTTTCTCAACATCCATGACATCGAGATTATGTCTAATTAGCAATTTGCTCCAATACGACAGGTTACAAAAAATGCTCTACTTGCTTCAGTTGTGAGACTCATGGAAATCCTCGGGATTTATCGAAAATATAAGATCACGTATCTCATCCCATCATATATGGGGACTAGATCATTATACTCGATCCTATTCTTTGAAAAGCCACTCCTGTTAGCCCGAAAAGCATAATCATAAGATAAAACCTACAATAATAGTCAAACCATGATTGCTTTTTCCCATGGTTCAAAGTGAAGGCCTTGATATGCTTAATACAATAAGGACATGCTAATCTTCCAATTGTGCTCTATCCCGATAACATTGCATATGTTGGAAAATCACTAACGATCAACAACAATGCTGCACTCATTCAAAATGTGTGTCCCATATAAACATCATATATGGGACACACATATATGATCCTCCCCAAAGCTCCATATATGCATCAACTCATTAATCAAAGGCTACAAGTATACATTTAGATTTCCTTTTGAACTTTTAGGCCAAAAAATGATCATGGAAAGCATCATGAATTTAGTCTACAGGACCAAACTAGGAGAAAGATTCTATGGCATCAATATCACAGGTCAACAGGAGTACTCGGACCCAGAATTACCAAAAGGATAAAATATATCCGTGTATAATTCAAAGCGAACATTTCTCAGTTTTGTAGAAAATTATTTGACTACTAGTAAGTCGTATCAAAACGCAAACGTACGTGCCATGTAGCAAGTAATAAGTGAGTAAAAGATATCAATCCCATGAGGATCTAGTATTCTAGCAATTGAAGTATGGTAGTTAACCTTAGGTCAAACAAATCGAGTATAGATAGGTTTGAATGTTAAACTAGTTCTACTAACTAAATAGCTAAATGACCTTATCTAACTTGGATAGAGTTGGTGTAAGGTTCAAGATATAACCTAGAGGGAGGGGGGTAAATAGGCTAATTCGAGTTTTAACAATTTTATGCAGCGGATTATAAATTTGCATACCACTGTTCTATACAGACTACTCGGTTCTATGCAGACTACTTAGGTAGTCTGCAGCTAACACTTCAAGGTCTGCTGTAGAGACTTCAATTCTTGGATTTTGTCTCTATTTGGTTGTGAAGGTTGATTTCTAATAGTTCTAAATATTAAACAATGAAAGCAAGTAAGAGACACAGTATTTATACTGATTGAAATACTTGTTAGTAATTGATAAACAAGAGCTTAGTCCAGTTTTCCCTTGATGACCAGTGTAGTCAAGCCCAGCGGTGAGTATCACTATCATCTTGTTTGTAGCTTACAAGAAAACTTCTTTTTACAAGGTAAACAACTTGTACAAAAGATAAAGACCCATGATCTTTGTACAAATTGAGTAATCTGAACTTTGCTGCAAATGGTGTTCTTCTATGGACTAGTGAACCCTCTTTACTGTGTTTCAGGATACAGCTCTCTTGAGTAATCTTTGAATGTTAATTACTTTGCACACTTGCCTGTTAATCCTTATTCAACAACGTTAATCAAATAGCTTCACCTGTTTTCTTTTATTGGCTCAAGAAATAAATCTACGTGGCAAGACACTGTTTTTGATGTTGACAATTTGGCATTCGTGTCCCCCGTTATCTATGTCATTGTTGGCAGTGCACTAATTCAAAATTTATGTCATTGCTGCTTTAACTCAAATCTTTGTTTAACTGACTCCAAACCTCTGACCCCATCATCAGTATCTCTTATGCACCCAGTTTGCTGCACCTTAGTCTACATACTATACAGTGAGACCTCATCTACATCAGTCCCTATTGCAACCTCGTTTTCACACAGCTCTGCTGCATATTGATGTATTCTGTGTTGGTCCTCGTCTGCAAGCTCAATCCTAGATCATGAAGACTTTGATGTTCTTTTGTTGTTCATTAATGTCTTAGTTGTTTAACCAAAGTCCTTTGTAGTAATCTGCATCTGGTGACGCATCTGATCTTCATCATCTGCAACAGCCTAAAGATACTAACTATATTATGACTAATACATCTCAGTTTTGTGACATCAATTTCTATACAACTGGAGGGATTGCAAATTCCTATCAATCTCCCCCTCAATTGATGCTAACCAAAACTCCTATGTAAAACAATAAGATTACATCTTTTCTAACTATTCAAATACATTGTTTTTTGTTTAAGAAACTAAAAACATAAAGAAAGAAAAAGAAAGAGCAGCAGAGATATTTATACTTACCTTTGATTCTCTTTTTCTTTACTGCGCTCGTACTTGTGTTTCTCCTCTTATTCTTTTCTGCGCTTATGAGATATTTCTTATGACTCTCTGTGTCATCTGCGTTCCTCCTGAGATTATTCTCCATGATGTCTTTGTCTTTTAGGAGACCTTTCCCTATCTTTGTCAGATGAATGTCTCTTCTTGGTTGCAAAAGACTTCGCCCCCTGAGTCTTAGCTAGGGTCATCTGCTGCTCTACTACAGGAGTCTTTTGTGGCACTTCTGTAGTTTGCTTATCCCCCTTTTTGTTTGCATTCAAGGTGAAGGCGAGAGATTCAATTGCAGTCTGCACAGCTTGAAGTTCAGAGAAGATGTTCTTCTGAACTACTTCAAGTTTGATTTCAAGGAGTCCAAACTTGGTGTCATTTATTCGTATAGTCGTATTTAGTTGTTTTTGAGTGGTCTGCAAAGCCTTGTTCAGTTTCCTTAGATTAGCTATATGTAGGCTCTTGAATTTATTGAGATTAGAGGAGCTCAGTCTATATTGTTGAAGGTTGAGAGCATTGGCTCTTTGCATTTAGTCTATGATCCCTGTTGTCAGTTTGTCAAGGGATGTTCGAAGATCCTCAAAGCCTTGAGTTTTGATTTCCATTTCATGTTCAAATTCTTCTGCTATCGGCTACAGGGTGTCAAGCAACTCATGGAGTACTTCTTTGTTCCATTCGTGCATGTTGTATAGTTCTTGATCTAATCTGCCCAGTCGTAGCCTGTAGTGTCCTCTAAGAGAGAGGAGTGTATCCTTTCTGTAGGTGGCCTTGGTTGCATTGAAATAATCTGAACGTCATCATCAAGTGCTGCCTTCAGTGTTTTGATTTTAGGTGGAGGAGTTGGTTGTGTTTCTGAAGCACTGCTGCTTGGTATTCCTTGAGTAAGTCCCATTGAGGGTGGATCTGCTTGTGTTTGTATCTTTTCAAACAAGGAAGATGGTGTAAATAATAGATTTGATAGATTATGTAATGTCAGACGAGTTGGTGTTGATTTCTCTGTCTCAGCCGCATCTTGTTGGAGCTCGTCCGCATCCTATGTCTCAGCTACAGTATCCAACAGTGATACATCCCAGTCTGTTGTGGATGTAATTATTGTAGGATGTTTAATTATGGGTAGTTCCTCTATTGGTTCTTCAACAGTTTGTGCATCTTTGTGTCCTTCATCAACTTCATGTTTAGCTACAGAAGACTTGGTTGTAGATGGTTCATCTAAGTGTTCTTCTATTACAGGTTATTCTACCTTAATTGATTCTGTGGCGTGATCTTCAGCTGCTTGCTCTTCAGCTACAAGAGCGATCACTACTTGTGTGTCTGTTGCAAATTCTTTTGTTTCATATCCTTCTGCTTGAGACTTAGTTATAGCTTCATCTTCTTCTACAGGTCGCTCTTCTTCTGGTTCCTTAGCTACTTGTTCTACTGTAGAAGACACTTCTATAGTGGTCTCAGCTACGGTAGGCTGTTCCTAGACATCTTCCTTTACAACTTGATCAATGATATCATCATCAACATCATGAGCATCAGGTTGTGGTTGATCACCACCATCATTACCATCATCACTTGATGATTAATGTTCTCCCAAGTCTAGTCTTGAGAGATAATCATATACCTCCTTGACTGCAGCTTGGACATATTTAATTAGGAGCTTCTTTAGTTCAGCCTCAACTGCTGGTGTGTTGACAAACTCAATAGGTCTGAGTATAGCATGTCGAAGTCTGGTTGTCTTCAAGGTGGAATTCTTGAATTCAAGTGTGCCATTGAAAAGAAAATGTGCTTCTTTTGGTCTTGTTGACCAGCTAGCCATCTTCTTTTCTAGTTGAACGAATTGTTGGACTATTGCTTCTGTCATTCCATCAGTTTCTCTAATCAGAGTTTGAGATCCATCTGGATTGACTCTGTACAGAGTCTTTGGTCTTGAGGGAATAAGTTTTGGTTTGAAAGCCCTTGTTTTCCTTCCTTCTCTTGTTGGCCTTTGGTTGGGCAGTTTATGTTATGTCACAAACTCCTTAATCATTACTTCCCTTTGTTTCTTCTGTTGTATCTTAGCTGCCTCTTTTGGTTAAGTAGTTGAGAGGTTTGAGCTGTGTGCAGCTGAGCTCTTTCTTCTACAGCCAGGACCGTCCGCAGGACTGTTTCAATAATCTTTTCTAGAAAGGGTCTTGTTGGGCTTACTTCCGTAGTTGTAGTTGACCATACTTCTGCTTCAGTAGATGGACGACCTATTGCAACTGTAGCGTGATCCATTCCACTACTAGAGAATGGAACAATTGCTGTTGTGGTTGCCGCTTCTGTAGTTGGCTTAATGATGAGTGATCTTATAGTAGAGGTATGCTGAGATTATTCTGCCCTTTGCAGTTCGTTGAGGTCTGCTTCTATTTGTCTTATTTCATCATGTAAGTATCCTTGATTAACGAACTCTTGCCTCAATTGAGCTCAAGGTCCTTCCCTTACCTCTTGATAGTTCTTTTGAGCTTCAAGGATAAGGTTTTGAAGATGCTCGTCTGCTTCGGCCTTCAGAAACTCCAGTGTTGAATTGGTATCATGAAGTGTAGCTATCTCAGGTGCTTTTGGGGGAAGGGTCTTTGATGATGATGGCTCAGCAAATGTCCTAGTCTGTACTAAGGCAGATTATGTGTCCACTTCCATGTCAGTTGGCCCTGCAACTGGAAGATCTAAGATTGTCTCTTCGTCTAAGGTCTACATAATGAGCTTTCTCTTCATTTCCATGAACTTCTTCTTTAGCTTGATTGGTTGAGCCTTGCTGGCTTGCTGTCTTCTTGTCCTTGGCACTGCTGCAATGGTCTGCATAGTTGCCTTTGGTGAGATGTCTACAGCCTTCCTTCTGGTCTGCACGGCTGCTTATGGAGATTGCTCTGTGGAATTTCTCCTGGTCTGATGGTAGTCTGCACAGGGACAATCTTCTTTGTCAATCCAATAGTGTGCTTGCCTATCTTTTTCACATCTATCTGTTTGGCCATTATCTAGAGCCTTCCCTCCTTATCAGAGAGCTTCAGTTTCTGTTTGAGAAAGATACTAATTATCATTCCAAACAATTTTTTCTTTGATTGCACAGCTTTGGCAAGCTGATGCATAAGAAATCTTGCCCAATTGACTTCATATTTCGTGAGGATTGCACACATTATTTCTTGTTGATCAGTGGTAATCTGATCTTTACTGAATTCTCGTGAGAGAATGACCTTCTTGACAATATCAGTGAGCATCTTGTGTTGTTTGGATAAGAACTTCTTTATTGTTCTTATTCCTTCATTCTACTTATCTTTTGCAAGCATGACATGTCTCTCCGTTGTTACAATTACAGGTGGAATGATTCTCGACCCTTCGTTTGGTAAATTGAAAGACTGAGCAAAGTCATCTGTCTTGATATAAATTACAACATTCATTATAGTAGAGGTGTTAGAGATCAACTACAAATTGCCTGAGACTTGGGCTTTTCGTCATATATTCTGCTTGTTCGTTCGTAGTAGTACTTGAGTCCTGCTTCTTGAATGAGATCAGCAACTTCTTTCATTTCATCTGATTAGTTTTTTAATGTATTGAAATCGAACACCACACCGGTTTGGAGTTCAACCATTCTTGATGGGCTCGATTCATTAGATTTTGAGCTCCTCTTTGAGATGTTTGATGGAGTGTTGGCTATTTCGAAGAATGTTTGTTAAAGATGGCCATTTAGAGCTCGATCCATGTACGCAGCAAGCAATAGAGCAATAATGCTAGTCTGCATTCTACATATACAGTAGAGCAGTAAAGCATTTTGGCCACTTTCACTGTTTTAAATCAAGTATACACAATTCTCCTCTAAATGGAATAAACTTGCTCTCATCGAGAGGTTTTGTAAAAATATCTACAATTTGTTTTTTCTGTTGGAATATATTCCAATTTAATGTTATCTTTTTGCACATGATTTCTGATAAAGTGATATCTAACATCAATATACTTGGTTCTTGAATGAAAAACTGGATTATTTGAAATTACCATTATAGAACTATTGTCACAAAATATAGAGGTTTCAGAGAATATCATACCATAGTCTGCAAGCTGTGATCTCATCCATAATATTTGTGCAGTATAGCTTGCTATAGCTATGTATTCTACTTCTGCAGTAGAGGATGACATTGTAGTTTGCTTTTTGCTGAACCAGGAAATCAATCTTATACCAATGAATTGACATGTTCCACTTGTGTTTTTCCTGTCAACCCTATAACCAGCAAAGTCTGCATATGAAAACCTGTTAGGGTAAAATCTGATTCCCTAGGATATCATACATCAAGGTTTAGAGTTTCTTTGAGATATCTAAGGATTCTCTTTACTGCAGTGCAGTGGGTTTCCTTGGGATCAGATTGATACCTTGCACAGACACATATTGCATATTGAATGTCTAGTCTGTTTGCAGTAAGGTATAGTGATGACCCTATTACTCCTCTATACATGGTTTGATTTATTTTCTTTCCATGTTCAACTTTATCTATCTCTATTGATGTGCTCATGGGAGATTTCATATGACCAGTATTTTCTAAGCCATACTTTTTAATTGTGTTTTTTAAGTACTTAGATTGATTTATAAAGATTCCACTCTCTGATTATTGAACTTGAAGACCTAAGAAATACTTAAGTTCTCCCATTAAACTCATTTGAAATTTAGATTTCATTAGTTTTACAAATAGTTCACAAAGTTTATTATTAGTGTAACCAAATATAATATCATCAACATAGATTTTCACTAATAATATATGTTCCTTATGTTTCTTAAGAAACAGAGTGGTATCTACTTTACCTCTCTCAAATTTGTTTTTACATAGAAATATTGAGAGGGTTTCATACCATGCTCTTGGTGCTTGTTTTAATCCATATAAAGCTTTGTCTAACCTATATACATATCTTGGATGTTCAGAGTCTTCAAAGCTAGGAGGTTGTTTAACATAAACTTCCTCTTGCAGCTTTCCATTTAGAAATGCACTTTTTACATCCATTTGATAGACTTTAAAACCTTGATATGCAGCATAAGCAAGGAACATTCTTATGGTTTCTAATCTTGCTACAGGGGCAAAGGTTTCATCAAAATCAATTCCTTCTACTTGTGCGCATCCCTTAGCAACTAATCCAGCCTTATTTCTGATGACTATTCCATTTTCATCAGATTTGTTTCTAAATACCCATTTACAGCCTACAACTGGATAGTTTTTTGATCTTGGTGCTAAATACCATACCTCATTTCTTTGGAACTTATTTAGTTCTTCTTGCATAGTATCTACCTAGTTTGGATCATTTAATGCTCACTTATTATCTTAGGTTCTATTTTAGATATAAAGCATGCAGATAAGCATTCTCCATTTGTTGCCCTTCTAGTCTGCACAGGTGCATCCTTATCTCCTATGATGTCATCCTGTGTATGTGTCTTGATCCATCTTCTTTTATCTTGTTCATTAGTCTCAAGTTGTTGTTGAGTTTATTTTTCGGTCTCTACTGCATTATCATTGTGTGCAGACGACTCTTCCTTATCTGTAGTTTCAATGACCTCTTCTGCAGCCTCTTCATTACATGCACAGTCCTCATCAAATACACTTTCATATCTTATGAATGTTTCTAATTCATCAAATGATACATGAACTGACTTCTCAACAGTTTGTGTTCTTTTATTGTACACTCTAAAGGCCTTGCTGTTTGTAGAATATCGTAGGAAAGTTCTCTTATCTGTCTTAGGATCAAATTTCTCTAAATAGCTTTTATCATTATTGTGTATATAGCATATGCATCCAAAAGCATGAAAGTATTTGACATTTGGTGTCTTCTCTTTCCACAATTTGTAGGGAGTCTTTTTATAAAGCTTGTGAATTGTACATCTATTCTGAATATAGCAAGCTGTATTGACTACTTATACCTAAAAGCTTTTAGATAAGTTTGTATCAGAAAGCATTATCCTAGGTACTTCTATTAGTGTTCTATTTTTTCTCTCAGCCACACCATTTTGTTGAGGTGTTCTAGGTGCTGAGAAGTTGTGTTTAATTTCATGATCATTACAGTAGACATCTACTGCAATGATCACTTTTAATTGTGATTAGTTCTATGCCTTTTTCATTTTGTATTTGTCTAAGAAATCTTGTAAGCATACCACAAGTTTCACTCTTTTTATGTAAAAATATTACTAAAGTATATCTGGAATAATCATCTACTATAACTAGAATGTATTTCTTCTTGTTTAAGCTTTCTACCTCAATTGGACCAAAGAGATCCATATGTAATAATTCCAGAATTCTAGTTGATTCTCAAGAGTTTAGGGGTTTAAAACTTGCTCTAGTGTGCTTTCCTTCTTGACATGGTCTGCATAGTTTATCTTTTTTAAACTTTTCTTAAGGGAGTCCTCTTACTAGGTTTTTTAAGGATAATTTGACAATAGTTTTAAAGTTAAGATGAGCTAACCTTTTGTGGCATAGTGAGTTTGTATCTTCAACTTCTTTAGTATAAAAACATGCTGTTTGTTTTGAGTGTAATGCATCAAAGACTACTGCATATATGTTTCCTTTTCTAATTCCTAGTAATTTTACTTCTTGTGTGACTTTATCCTTTACTTGACATGTATCATAGGTGAATGATACATCATAATTCTTATCACACAACTAACTAATGGATAGCAGGTTATGTTCTAAGCCTTTAATATAAGCAACATCTCTAAAGATTAAAGAACCTATACCAAGGGTTCTATAACCTTTACTTTTACCTGCTTTTCCTCCCCCAAATATAACAAGCGGTCCTTGTTCCTTTCTGTAATCTTTGAGGATGAATTTGTTGCCTGTCATATGTCATGAGCATCCACTATCCAGATACCATATACCTCTTTGTATTTCCTGTATTGAAAACATAGAGAGCTTGTACCCACTAATGTGGGTCCTTATTGGTTAGTTTTTCGAATCCACACTTGAATTATCTTCTTGTTAGAATTCCACCATTCAAAGGACTTGTGGCCAATTTTACCACAGGTAAAGCAGTAGACCTTTGGTCTTGTGCTTATTAGTGGTCTGCTCCACTGTGTCTACTATATTTGACATGAGCAGATGTGTCTCGAGTATGGTTTTCTCCAGGTTGTTTTCGAGAATTTGTTCCATGCTGAGTAGTTAGGTGCATACTGAGCTTCATAAGGTCTTTCATTGAATTGAGACCTCGTCTGCTGCACCTTAGTCTGCATATTGTACTGTGAGACCTCTTTTGCATTAGTTTCTATTGTAACCTCATTTGTACACAGCTATGCTGTACATTGATGCATTATGTGTTGGTCCTCCTCTGCAAGCTCAATCCTAGATCATGAAGACTTTGACGTTCTTTTGTTGCTCATTAATGTCTTAGTTGTTTAACAAAAGTTCTTTATAGTTGTCTGCATCTGGTGGCTCATTTGATCTTCATCATCTACAGTCGTCTGCTCTCCAGCATCCAACCTACACTGCAACTACCTAATGACTTCTATCCTAAACATACTAACTAAATTATGACTAACACATCTCAGTTTTGTTACATCAATTTCTATATATTTGAAGGGATTGCACATTCCTATCAGTTGGGTTTAAGATATTATGGAAGAGAGGGGTTGTGATTTTATCTTCCAGTTATGTGGCAAAGATGTTAGCCCTGCAAACAGAACCAACCTTAGTTACCTCTTTTGCACCCTCCCTCCCTATGAGACCTCTTGCAGCACAGCCAATAACAACCACGGAAATTGTTCCATTCATTAGTAGTGGGATGGATACTTCAACAATTATAGAAGACAAACCAATGACTTCAATCACAGCATGGACAATGACATCATCAACCACTCAGGAAAATCCCTCTCTTGAGAAAATTATTGCCACGATCATGCAGACGGTCAAATCAATAGAAGAAGGAATACTACAGCAGAAAGCCATCGACACTGAGGTGCTTGATGAAAGAAAGCAAGCTAAGATGGAGAAGAAGGCCCTGAGCGAAGAATTGATTAAAGAGTTATTGGAACAACACAAGCTTCCAATCAAGAGGCCAACCAGAGTTGGAAGAACAACACGGTCCTCAAGATCAAAGTTGATTCCTCAAGGGCCAAAAACGTTGTATAGGAAAATCCAGACCAATCACAAACTCTGATTGGGGACATCACTGGAATAAGCGAAGAAAAGATCCATCAAATGGCTCAACTTCACAAGAAGCAGAAGACCAGTAGGTCAACAAGACCAAAGGAAGCCCACATACTCATCAACGGAACCCTGGAATTCAAGGATTCCACCTTGAAGACAACTAGGCTGAGGCATGAAATCCTCTGACTCATTGAGTTTGTAAACTAACCTGTAGTAGAGGAAGAGCTGCAAAAGATCCTAAACAAGCATGTCCAACCTGCAACTAAGGAGATCTATGACTATCTCTCCAGACCTGACCTCGGAGAACATCAGCAATCCAATGATGGTGGTGATGATAATACCCCACACCATCCTGATAATCAGTAGGATGATGATGAAATCATTGAGAACTTTGGAGACACACTAAGGAATTAGCAGCTGGAGTCATTGAGTAGATGAAGCAAAACAGATAAGTAAATCTTCACAATCAAAGAATCAGCACCTCCAACTTCAACAAATTCAAGAGGCAACAAACTTCTGAACTACGAAACCTCCATCACGATATACAGACCACCAAGAAGCAGATTGATGAGCATATACGAATCAATGATATAAAATTTGGTCTTCTCGAAACCAAACTGCAAGTAGTTCAGAGAAATATCTTCTCTGAACTCAAAGGCGTCCGCACTACCTTTGAAGCACTAACCTCCACCCTAAATGCTAACAATAAGGGGGAGAAACTATCTGAAGCAGAGCCGTAGAGGTCTAAGCCTGCGGATGAGCAGTAGAGGACACCCTCTAATACTCAGGGGGTGAAGTCTTCTACAGCAAAGAGGAAAAGTTCCTCTGAGCAAGGAAAGGAGCAGTCTTCTTAGAGGTCTAAGCATCATAAGGAAGAATCCTACGAAGAACATAGAGGACACTACAGAGATTCAGAGGAAAGGCATCGAAAGCGTAGAAGAGATACTGAGGAAGAACGAAGACACAAGCGCAACAGAGGCAAGGAGCACCAGAGGTAAAACTTTAGATTGCTCATTTTTAATTATGTTGTTATAAATAATATAATTAAGTTAAACTTAGATTCAACAAAATGTATTTAAATAGTTAGAAAAATTGTATACTTGTTGTATTACATAGGAGTTTTTGTTAGCATCAATTTAGGGGGAGATTGATAGGAAATGTGCAATTCCTCCATTTGTATAGAAATTGATATAACAAAACTTAGATGTATTAGTTATAACGTAATTAGTGTGTTTAGTCTAGAAGTCAAGTAGCAAGTTATAGTCTAGGTTAGATGCAAGTGAGTAGACGGTTACAGATGTATTGGGATCGTGCAAGCCACGAGATGTAGGCTACTATTATTGCAGAGATAAGCAACAAAAGAACTCAAAGATTTTAGAATGAAGGACTGAGCTTGCAGACAAGGACCCATATGGCAAGTCATGAACTGAATCAAATCTGAGTGCAGACAAGAGCTACAGTAGAGACTGGATGCAGACTAGGGTTATAGTTGAGACTGGGTGTAGACTAGAGGTTGCAGCAAACTGAATTGCAGTAGAGATGATTTCAAGGGTGGGGTCACAGGTTTGAAGTCAGTCAAGTGAAGATTTGAGTTACAGCAGCAATGGCACAAATTCTGGGGATAGTGGACTGCCAACATCAGGAATAAGATGGTGGGGAATACTAGTGGCATAGTGTCATTCCAGGAACAGTGGGTTATCTTCTCAGGTTCGTTCCTTGAGCCTTTAAAGGGGAACCCGTGAGGCTTGTTGGGTAGTGCTATTGAATAGGATTGAAAGGCAAACAGTGCAAAGCAATCAAGACAATCAGAGATTACTCAAGAAAGCTAAATTGTAAAGATACAGTTGAAAGTGTCACTAGTCTGTAGAAGAACAAGTCTTGTAGCAGTGTCCAAAGCTTGGACCTATGCAAAGCATCTAGGTTCTTTATCTTTTGTACAACTTAGACAATTGTAAAAAGGAAGTTTCTTGTAAGCTGAAACAAGAAAATAGTGATACTCACCTCTTGACTTGACTACACCGGTCACCAAGGGAAGACTGGACTAAGCTCTCGATTATCATTTGATATCGAGTGTCTGAACCAGTATAAATACTGTGTCTATTTATTTCCTTTACTCCATTGATATTTAGAATTGCTTCTAACAAATCATCACAGCCAAATAGAGATAAACTCAAAGAGTTAGAAATCTCTACTACAGACTACCAATTGTCATCTATAGACTACCTGAGTAGTCTGCATAGAACTAGTATTCTGTATAAAAAGTTTTAATAAAGTTTTATACAACCTATTCACCCCTCTCTAGGTTGAAACTCTAACCTTACAATTGGTATCAGAGCCTGACTTTCCAAACTTAAAAGTTATTGGAAAGAAAAGGTCACATATTCTATTTGCAAAGAAGTTACTAATAGTTTGTTCGTGTGAAGATTATCATCAACAATGACACCACCAAAATTCCCCAAATGTCTTAACCGTGGAGAACCTCCAACTTGCTCTTTCGACAAGTTCAATCACTGGAAACTAAAAATGCTTGCACATCTTAACTTAATCGACGAAAGGATGCACGACATTATTCTAAAAGGACCGAATGTTCCAATGATGCCAGATCCAAAGGATTCAACAAGAGAAGTACAATGATCAAAATCCCTCTGGTCCAGAGAAGATTAGGATCTATAGATAATTGGAAGAAAAGCTCTAAATCAAATATTCAAATCCCTGGATGACAACATGTTTGAAATTATGGTTCATACTAAGACAGCAAATGAAGCATGGGAGGCTCTACTGGTAAGAAATGAAGCAACTAATGAGATCAGGGAAAACAAGAAGGATGTATTGATACAACAGTACGAATTGGTCACCATGAGATCTGATGAGAACTTAACCACTTTCTCTGAAAGGTTCAATGCTCGCATCAACAATCTCAAAACCTTAGGAAAGACTTTCGAAAATAAGGAAGTCAACCTAAAGTTTGTGTGATGTCTTGGTGAAATCTGGAACACAAAGACAACAGCTATAAGTGAGTCCAAAGATCTAACAAAGATGTCCTTGCCTCAACTATATGGTGTATTGCATACCTACAATCTTGAAGTTGAGAAGATGAAGCAGAAAAAAAAAGACCTTGGCCTTCAAAGCTCAAGAAAAGGTTTTGAAATCCATGGCAGAAGTGAAAATCAGTGATACCTAGTCTGCAAGTAAACAAGGTCTATCTGAAGAACTGACATTGATGGGAAAGAAATTCAAGAAGCTATTAAAAAAAGAACGTTAAAAAAGAATTTCCCCTCAAAGACCAAGGATGCAGAAAAGGAAGTATGCTATAACTGTGGTAGACCAGGGCACTTTGCTGCAAACTACAGATGACCAACACAAGACTCATCTACATCAAAGTTCAAGAAGGACTACAAAAAAGTCACCTCTGGAAGAAAGAAAAGAGGCAAATCTTATGCAGCAAAGACATGGAGCGACACAGACTCAAATGATGAAGATATCATATCAAATGCTCAGCTGTGTCTCATGGCCAGAGAAGATGAACAAAAGCAGGTATTTTGAATTTTCTGATTCAGATACCACCATAGAGAAATTGAAGGAAGCACTTCAAGAAATCTCTGAAAGTTTTATTTCCTTTTTACAGGAAATTAAAGAAAATCTTAAGGAGATTGCTATTTTCAAAGAGAAATGTAATTTAAATGAAAAGACTAGTGATAGTCTAATTGATGCTCAAGATAAACTAAAAGAAGCAATTGAAAAAGTGAAACTTCTCAATGCAGTAGTGGAAACACTTAATTGAGAAACATTGAGCTTCAAAAGCAAGTGGATGCTTGGAATGACAAGACCTTAGATCTGTAAAAATTGATCAACTCAGGTCAATCCTTTCATGATAAAACTGAGTTGGGATACAATGACTGGTTGAACAACAATGCAGACAAAAAGGTAACTACCAAGGAAGTTAAGCTGACCACTGAAAAAGTTCTGTGAAAAAAGAACATTTCTACTACAACAGGCGTGGAGAGGAAGAATGTCTCTACTACACCACATGTGCACAAGAGCCCTCTACTGTAAAGTAAGATCTCTACCAGTACAGGCCTATGATAAATATCTTAAAAAACAGAAGGCAAGGAATTCAAAAAGATAATTCAGAAATATACCCTATGGGCTCAGCATGCACCTAACTACTTAGTATGGAATAATCTCCTTGGAATAACTTGGAGAAAACCATATTTGAGACAAACCTGCTCATGCCAAGAGCAGCAGACTAAGTGGAGCAGACCACTAAGAAGCATAAGACCAAAGGTCTACTGCTTTACGTATGGCAAAATCGGCCATAAATCATTTGAATGTTGGAACTCACACAAGAAGATAATTCAAGTACAGATTCCAAAAGCTAACCAATAAGGACCCAAATGAGTAGGTACCATGTACAAGCTCTCCATGTTTTCATTACAGGAAAAGCAAAAGGGCATATGGTACCTCGACAGTGGATGCTCAAGACACATGACAGGAAATAAATCCATTTTTGAAGATTACATAAAAGAACAAGGACCTCTTGTCATATTTGGAGGAGAAAAGGTAGGTACAACTAAAAGTGATGGAACCCTTGGTACAAGTTCTTTAATCTTTAGAGATGTTGCTTATGTTAAAGGCTTAGAACATAATCTATTATCCATTAGCCAATTATGTGATAAAAATTATGATATGTCATTCACTTATGATACATGCCAAGTAAAGGATAAAGTCACACAAGAAGTCAAATTACTAGGAATTAGAAAAGGAAACATTTATGGAGTAGACTTTGATTCATCACAGTCTGAACAAATAACATGTTTCTATACTAAAGAAGCTGAAGATTCAAACTGGCTATGGCACAAAAGATTAGCTCATCTTAACTTTAAAACTATAGCAAGACTATCCTCAGAAAACCTAGTAAGAGGACTCCCTCAAATAAAATTTAAAAAGGATAAATTATGCAGACCATGTCAGGAAGGAAAGTAGACTAGGGCAAGCTTTAAACCCTTAAACTCCTCAGAATCAATTAGGATTCTTGAATTGTTACATATGGATCTTTTGGTCCAGTTGAGGTAGAAAGCTTAATAAGAAAAATATATACTCTAATTATAGTAGATGACCACTCCAGATATACTTGGGTAATATTTTTACATAAAAAGAGTGAAATATGTAGTCTGCTGACAAGGTTCCTTAGACAGATCCAAAATGAAAAAGGAATAGAAGTAATCACAATTAAAAGTGATCATGGTACTGAATTTGATCAGACAGAAATAGATGTCTACTGTAATGATCATGGAATTAAACATAACTTCTCAGCACCAAGAACACCCTAACAAAATTGTGTGGCTGCGAGAAAGAATAGAACACTCATAGAGACAACTAAAACAATGTTTTTTCATGCAAACTTATCTAAAAGCTTCTGGGTAGAAGCAGTTAACACAGCTTGCTACACTCAGAATAGATGCACAATTCACAAGCTTTATAAGAAAACCCCCTATGAATATTGGAAAGGAAAGACACCAAGTGTCAACTACTTTCATGCCTTTAGATGCATTTGTTATATACACAACAATGATAAAAGCTATTTACAAAAATTTGATCATAAGGCAGATGAGGCAACCATCTTAGGATACTCAACAAACAGTAAAGTATTTAGAGTATACAATAAAAGAACACAGATTGTTGAGGATTCAGTTCATGTATCGTTTGATAAAAAAGAAATATTCATAAGGGATGCAAATGTGTTTGATGAGGAATGTGCATGCAATGAACAGGCGGTAGAATAGCTCATTAATACTGCAGACAAGGAAGAGTCGTCTGCACATAATGACACTGCAGCAGAGGTAGAAGAACAACCTCAATAACAAGTGGAAACTAATGAACAAGACAAAGGAAGATGGATTAAGGCACATCCACAAGATGACAAAATAGGAGATAAGAATGCATCTGTGCAGACTAGAAGAGCAACAAATACAAAATGTCTGTCTACCCGTTTCATATCTGAAATAGAACCAAATGTAATAAATGAAGCTCTAAATATTCTAAACTGGGTAGATGCTATGCAAGAAGAACTAAATGAGTTCGAAAGAAATGAGGTATGGTATCTCACACCAACACCCAAAAACTATCCAGTTGTAGGATACAAATGGGTGTTTAGAAACAAGTATGATGAAAATGGAGCAGTTATCAGAAATAAGGCTAGATTAGTTGCTAAGGGATACTCACAAGAGGAAGGAATTGATTTTTGATGAAACCTTTGCACCTGTAGCAAGATTAGAAGTCATAAGAATGTTCCTTGCCTATACAACATATCAAGGATTTAAAGTCTATCAAATGGATGTAAAAAGTGCATTCCAAAACGGAAAGCTGCAAGTGAAAATTTATGTTGAACAACCTCTTGGCTTTGAGGACTATGAATATCCAGAGCATGTATATAGGTTAGATAAGGCACTATATAGGCTAAAACAAGCACCTAGGGCATGATATTAAACTCTCTCAACTTTTCTCTATGAGAATAAATTTGAAAGAGGTAAGGTAGATACCACTTTGTTCTTAAAGAAGCATAAGGTACATATATTGTTAGTACAAATCTATGTTGATGATATTATATTTGGTTGCACTAATGATAAGCTTTGTGAAAGATTTACAAAACTAATGAAATCCAAATTTCAAATGAGCTTTATGGGGGAACTAAAATATTTCCTATGACTGCAAGTACAACAACTAAAGAGTGGAATCTTCTTAAATCAATCCAAGTACTTAAAGAACACAATTAAAAAGTATGGATTAGACAGTGCTAGTCATATGAAAACCCCTATGAGCACATCAAATTTCAAATGAGCTTAATGGGCGAACTAAAATATTTCCTAGGACTACAAGTACAACAACTAAAGAGTGGAATCTTCTTAAATCAATCCAAGTACTTAAAGAAAACAATTAAAAAGTATGGATTAGACAGTGTTAGTCATATGAAAACCCCTATGAGCACATCAATTAAAATAGATAAATCAAACAATGCATAGAGAAATAATAGGATCATTATTATACCTTACTGCAAGCAGACCAGACATTTAATATGTAGTCTATGTCTGTACAAGATATCAATCTGATCCCAAGGAATCTCATTACACTGCAGTAAAAAGAATCCTAAGATATCTCAAAGGAACTCCAAATCTTGGTGTAATGTATCCTAGCGAATCAGATTTTACACTAATAGGTTTTTCAGATGCAGAGTTTGCAGGATGTATAGTTGGCACGAAGAGCACAAGTTGATCATGTCAATTCATTGGAGCAAGGTTAATATCATGGTTCAACACGAAGCAGACTATTGTGTCCAACTCTATTGCAAAAGTCGAATACATTGCTGTTGGAAGCTGTGGTGCATAAATACTATGGATGAGGTCACAACTTACAGACTACGGTATAATACTTTCTAAAACCTCTATATTTTATGACAACACGTCTGCAATGGCTATTTCATAAAATCCAGTTTTTCATTCAAGAATCAAGCATATTGATGTTAGAAATCATTTTATCAGAGATCATATGCAGAAAGGTCATATTAAATTGGAATACATTCCAACAGAAAAACAAGTTGCAGACATTTTTACAAAACCTCATGATGAAAACAAGTTTATTTATTTTCATGGAGAATTGGGTATACTTGATTTAAAACAATAAAACTGGCCAAAACGTTTTACTTCTCTACTGCAATATTGCAGTAGAGTGTAGAAAGCAGACTAGCTTTTTTGCAGACTAGCAACATTGGTCTATTGCTCTACTACAATAGAGTGTAGACTAGAATCAATATTGCTCTGCTGCATCCATTTTAGGATGCTAAATCCATTTTTAAACGTTAAATAACTATTTTCCTAAATAGCGTGTAACGGTTAAATGATGATTGTCATTGCATAACAACGGTCATATTTTCCAAACGCACTAACAACGGTCATATTTTCCAAAAACTGTAGATTTTCAATTACAAAATCACTTTTCTCTCTAATCACTCTCTCTCTCTCTAACAAACGCTCAAACTCTCTCTCTAAACTCTCGAGCGCTCTATTGCACAAAATCAAAACCCTAACCTTCTGGAAACTCTTAATAATTCAATTTCTAAACACTGTAATTCCTTCTAATTACTTTGAAAATGGCCAACACACCTTCGAGCTGATAAAAGAAAAGCCTTAAGTCCTCAGAATCTCAAAGGAGTCCGACAAGAAAGATTGATCTTCAAACTGGCATAGTGTTTGATTTCAATACAATTCGCAACGAGCAAGATGAGGTCAAAGACATAAATGACCTGATCGAAGATGCTGGACTTAAGTCTCTATGTGAACGCATAAGCAGAATATATGATGATGAAGTTCTAGACTTCGTAAAAAAGGGGCAAGTTGCAAACAACTTGCAGCTTATTTCATATACCTCAACTATACGAGGAATCTCAATCTATGTGAACCCTGACGACCTTGCACAATGCTTTAATCTTCCAAATAAAGATTCAAGGGTCATTCCATTAGACATTGTAAAATTGGGAAGACAAGCAATGCTTAGCCAAGAAAGATAGAACGAAGGGATATGAACAATGAAGAAGTTCTTATCAAAGGAGCACAAGTTACTTGCTGACATTGTGAAGAAGGTTATCCTCTCCAGAGAATTTAGCACGGATCAGATTACCACGGATCAACAGGAGATCATGTGTGCAATTCTCATAAAAACCAGAGTCAACTGGGCCAGTTTACTCATGTATCAACTTGCCAGATCAGTACAAGCCAGACAACCACTATTCGGAAGGATAATCAGCATCCTTCTCAAAAAGAAGTTGAAGCTTTCCGAGAGAAAAAGGAAGGGGATAAAACTGGGCCAAACAAAGAAGAGTGCATCAGTGCAGACCTTGATCAAGCCTACAGACTAAGCAGACCACTGTAGTAGTGCAGATACTACAATACAGACATGATCTGGAAAGAAGCAGATCAATAAGATACCAGCTCAACCAACAATAAAGCAACTGAGAGTAACAAGGAGGAGAATCATTGTGCAAACCTCCAACGAAGCAACTGAATCCGATAAACCTGCTGCAGAACAAATCACCGTGGAGGAGGATGAAACAGAGTCTGCAATAGTGTAGATTGAGGAAGCCATTGAGCAATCTGCAATAGTGCACACTCGACAAATAATTGAGCCATCTTCCTCAAAGATCCTGCCTAGAGTTCCAGAAATTACCGTTCTTTATGATGCAAATATGACAATACAATTCTTAAAGTAGAAGCAGATGAAAATATGAAGAACCTCATCTTGGAAGCCCAAGTGAACTTTAAAGAGATAAGAGAAGGACCTCGAGTTGAGTTTAGACAGAGGCTCGCTGTAGAAGGCTATACCCACGACGAAATAAGGGAAATAGTGGCAAAGATGTTAGCCCTGCAAACAGAACCAACCTTAGTTACCTCTTTTGCACCCTCCCTCCCTATGAGACCTCTTGCAGCACAGCCAATAACAACCACGGAAATTGTTCCATTCATTAGTGGTGGGATGGATACTTCAACAATTATAGAAGACAAACCAATGACTTCAATCACAGCATGGACAATGACATCATCAACCACTCAGGAAAATCCCTCTCTTGAGAAAATTATTGCCACGATCATGCAGACGGTCAAATCAGTAGAAGAAGGAATACTACAGCAGAAAGCCATCGACACTGAGGTGCTTGATGAAAGAAAGCAAGCTAAGATGGAGAAGAAGGCCCTGAGCGAAGAATTGATTAAAGAGTTATTGGAACAACACAAGCTTCCAATCAAGAGGCCAACCAGAGTTGGAAGAACAGCACGGTCCTCAAGATCAAAGTTAATTCCTCAAGGGCCAAAAACGTTGTATAGGATAAATCGAGACCAATCACAAACTCTGATTGGGGAGATCACTGGAATGACTGAAGGAATGATCCATCAAATGGCTCAACTTCACAAGAAGTAGAAGGCCAGTAGGTCAACAAGACCAAAGGAAGCCCACATACTCATCAAGAGAACCCTGGAATTCAAGGATTCCACGTTGAAGACAACCAGGCTGAGGCATGAAATCCTCAGACTCATTGAGTTTGTAAACTCACCTGCAGTTGAGGAAGAGCTACAAAAGATCTTAAACAAGCATGTCCAATCTACAACTGAGGAGGTCTATGACTATCTCTCTAGACCTGACCTCAAAGAACATCAGCAATTGAATTATTGCTTTCTTTTTAGCTTCTAATTTAGCTATAATTGGTTGCAGACTGTTCAAAAGCTCATGAAATGCATCCAGTGGTCGAAGTTTGTGCTCTATTGCAGTTTATGATGGAGATGATCCCTGATGTACAGATGGTCCTTTTTCTGTTGTTGTTCTTGTAATAGATTAAGGTCTTTCATGAATTAGTGCCATTCAGACGTCTACAAGAGCTTGCCTTAGATTTTTGGCTGCCATCTGAGGCATCATCTATGTGTCAGATGTGCCGCTATAGAGAAGTCCTTGTGAAAAACCCACAGATGGTGGGTTTATCCTTTTTACACCATACAGAATGAGGAAAATGGTGAAAACACAATGTTTAGTGGACTTTGACTCTCCTTGTGATGGGGAGTGTCACTCATCTATTGCTGATTAATTTGTTTAAGAGTGACTTCTTTGAGAGCTTGATATGTTACAGTTTCTGTTGTGGTCTTTTCTTCTATTGACAAGTGGCTTGTATCTACAGATTCATCCTCAATTATTAGAATTTCATTCGTCTAAGTAGGATTGAGATCAAGAGTAGTTACTTGTGTGAACTCCTCTTGATTTGGTAGTTGCATGCAGTCTAGAGTGATTTCTTCTGGTGTAATCTCTAGTGCATCCTTAGTTGGTGATGCCTCAGCTGCTTCCGATTCCTTTTGCTCTGTAGGTTCCTTTGTTAGGAAGTTAGCTACATGTGACTCTGATGCTTAATCCTCTGTTGCAGGTGACTCAGCTGTTTGTTCTTGTGTTGATTACTCTACTGCTGGTTCTTCTGCAAATGACTTTGCTGTTGGTTATTCTACAATAGACTATTCTTCAGTTGATTTCTCATGAATTCCTTCTTCAGCTACTTGATTGATGATATCATCATCATCATCATGAGTTTCAGGATGTGATAAATCCTCAACACCATCATCTTTTGATGGGTGTGTTCTCCCAATGGTTGGTCTGGAGAGATAGTCATAGATTTTCAATGTTACAGCCCTGACGTATTTGTCTACCAATCTCTTCTGCTCAATCTCCACTTCAGGAGTATGCACAAATTCGATGTTCTGTAATTATGCTTGTCTGTGGCTCCTCATCTTCAGTGTTAAGCCCTTGACTTCAAGAACTCCAATGAATAAGATGTATGATTCAATGGATCTTTTCTTCCATCTTTTGAATTTGAACTAGTTGATGGATTTTTTCTTTTGTTATTCCATCAACTACTCTAATTTATGTCTTTGATCCATATTTTTAATATCCTGTATTGTGTAGTTTGTCCTGGTGGGGTCAGCTTTGGCCTAGCAAATCTTCATGCCCTTTTGATTGAAGGTTTGTGATGCCTAATGAATTTTTGAATCATTTTTTCCTTCTGTGACCTACCTAGCATTTCATCAGTTTTAGATCTGTGTTCTTGAACCTTTTCTTTTATGACCTTAATCGTCTGTAGTGCTTTTATGATTACTTCCTTTTCTAGTGACTATATGATTACTGTTGTTGTTGTAGTGGCCCAAGCTTCAGTTGTTGTTGATGGACGATCTTCTTCAATCACAGACGGGTCCATTACAATACTGGAAATTAGAAATTAGAAATTGAGGATGAGCCCTCAATTGGTTGCCTAGTCTTCTCTTTTGTAGGTGTAGACTGTGTTTTCACTAGCATCCCTGTTGGCTCTATAGTTGGGTAGTCAGATATTGTTTCCTCGTCTAATGTCTGTAGAACGAGTCTTCTTAGGTTGCTTTATTTTAGCTGGTTGTGCTTTACCGATTACCATCTTCTTGACCTTCTCAGTCTTCTTTAGAGGGTGGTATGTAGTCTTAGCAACAATCTGCACTACTGCTACTTTCTTTGTGAATCCAATAAGCTGATTGCCTATCTTTCTTACATCTATTTGCTTGGCCACTATCCATGGCCTTCCTGCTTTTTTTAGATACCTTCAGCTTCTCCTTTAGGATGATGCTGATCAATCTTTCAAATAGAGGCTGTTTTGCTGCCATAGCCTTTGCGAGTTGGTATATAAGAAATTCTGCCCAGTTGAGCTTATGCTTTATAAGAATTGCACACATAATCTCCTGTTGATCAGATGTGATCTGATCCTTGGAGAACTCTCTCGAGAATATTAATTTTTGCATCACGTCTGCGAGCAGCTTATGCTCCTTAGATAGATATTTCATCATCATTCTAATATCTTTCTTTTGCCTTTCTTCACTGAGTATGGCATGTCTTCCATCTGCTACTATAGAAGGTGGAATGGTTCTAGGTCCTTGATTCGAGACTTTGAAGTATTGCTCAAAGTCATTTAGACCTATGTAGATCCCAATTTTCTTTCTTGAGAAATACGTGACGAGTTGATGGTGGTCTCCAACGTTTGTCTTCTCGATGAAGTTTACTACTTCTTCATCGTAGATTCTATTGGTTCTTTCATAGAAGTATTTAAGCCCTGCATCTTGAATTAACTCAGATATTTCCTTTACCTTGTCCGATTCATTTCTCAGGGTCCCAAAATCGAGCACTACTCCTATTACAACTCCGCTTTCTTGTGTGTAACTCCATTTTCTTCGTTGGGCTTCATTGCTCTTGTGACTTGTCATTCTTGGGAGTGTTGGATCGGATACTGGCCATTTTTCAAGAAGATTTAGAGAATTTTTAAGTTGTGAGATCGAATTTGAGTGAATTTGCGAACTTAGGGTTTTATAGTTGAGTGCAGTAGAGCACAAAAACAAGAGAGAGAATGAGAGAATTAAAGAGAGAAAATGAGAGAGTAAAGGTGTATTTCTTATTGAAAAAGTTTCAGTATTTATACATTTTGAAGAAATATTAAAGTTGCCTGTTTTAATTAGCCGTTACGTAGATTCAGTAATTGATTTGACCGTTGCGTGATTTCAGGCAATCAGTTTTTTAAAACGTTATTTTCTATCCAAAAATAGAGAAGTAGTATAGCAAGAGTCTCTTTAGTCTGCATTCCACATATGCAGTAGAGAAGTTGAGTAAACCAATGCCAGTCTATATTATACATGTGTAGTAGAGCGGTGGAGCATTTTGGCCAATTTATTGATTTTAATCAATTATACCCAATTCACCACGGAATTGAATAAATTTGCTCTCATCGAGAGGCTTTGTAAAAATATCTGCAATTTATTTTTCTGTTGGAATATATTCCAATTTAATATCATCTTTTTTCACACTATCTCTAATAAAATGATATCTTACATCAATGTGCTTGGTTCTTACATGAAAAACTGGATTTTCTGAAATTGCCATTGTAGACGTGTTGTCACAAAATATTGAAGTTTTAGATTATGTCATACCGTAGTCTGCATGTTGTGAAATTATCCATAGTAATTGTGCAGTACAGCTTGCTACAGCTATGTATTCTGCTTCTGCGATAAAGAAAACATAATTGTTTCCTTCTTGCTGAACCATGAAATTAGTCTTGCACCAAGGAATTGACATGATCTACTTATGTTTTTTCTGTCAACTCTGCATCCTGTAAAATCTGTATCTGAATAACCTGTTAGCGTGAAATTTGATTCCCTTGGATACCATGCACCCAGATTTGGAGTTCGTTCGAGATATCTTAGTATTCTCTTTACTTAAGTGTAATGGGATTTCTTTGGATCAGACTAATAACTAGCACATACTCAGAGTGAGTATTGGATATCTGATCTGCTTGCAGTAAGGTATAATAATGAGCCTATTATTTCTCTATACATTATTTGACTTATTCTCTTATTACTTTCATGCTTATCTATTTTTATTGATGTACTCATAGGAGTTTTCATGTGGCTGCACTTTCTAATCCATATTTTTTGATTGTGTTCTTTAGGCACTTAGATTGATTTAAGAAAATCCCACTTTCTAATTATTGTACCTGAAGTCCTAGAAAGTATTTTAGTTTCTCCATTAAGCTCATTTGAAATTTGGATTTCATTAATTCAGCAAGCCGCTTACAAAGTTTATTATTAGTGCAACCAAATATAATGTCATCAACATAAATCTACAATAACAATATATGTTCTTTATTCTTTTTATGGAATAAGGTGATATCTACCTTTCCTCTTTGAAATTTATTCTACATAGAAAGGTTAAAAGAGTTTGCTACCATGCCATTTGAGTTTGTTTTAGTCCATATAATGCCTTGTCTAACTTGTAACCATGTCTTGGATGTTCAAAGTCTTGAAAACCAGGAGGTTGTTCAACATATACTTCCTCTTGCATCTTTTTATTTAGAAAGGTACTCTTTACATCCATCTGGTAAACTTTGAATCCTTGATATACAACATAGGCAAGGAACATCCTTATGGCTTCCACTCTTGCAAAAGGGACAAGGTCTCATCAAAATCGATTCCCTCTTTTTGTGAGTATCCTTTTGCAACTAACCTAGGTTTGATTCTGATGACTTTTTCATTTTCATCAGTTTTGTTTCTGAATACCCATTTGTAGCTAACAACTGGATAATTTCTGGGTCTTGGTGTTAGATATCGTACTTTATTTCTTTGAAACTAATTCAATACTTTTTGCATGGCATCTACCAAGTTTTGATCACTTAGGACTTCATTTATTGTCTTTGGTTCTTTATCTCATATGAAGCAAGCAGACAGGCATTCTCTGGTTGTTGCCCTTCTGGTCTGTACAGGTGTATTCTTGTCTCCAATGATGTCTTCCTATGTGTGTGCCTTGATCCATTTTCTCTTTCCTTGTTAATTAGTTATTTATTCCTGTTGTTTTTGCATGGTAGATTATTCTGACTCTGCTGCATTACGTTTTTCTTCAATATGTGCAGACGATTCTTCCTTTTATGCAATTTGAATTCCTTTATCTCTATCCTGTTTATCATCTATGCAAGCACATTCCTGATCAAAGACATTGGCATCTCGCATGGATATTTCAGATTCATCAAAGTGCACATGTACTGACTCCTCAACTGTTTATGTTCTTATATTATATACTTTGAAGGCTTTACCGATTGTGGAATATCCTACGAAGGTTCCTTCATTTTCTAAGGATTAAATTTCCCTAGATGATGTTTGTCATTGTTATGTATATAGAATTGACATCCAAAGACATGAAAGTATTTGACACTTGATGTCTTTCCTTTCCATAATTCATAGGGGGTCTTTTTATTCAGTTTGTGTATAATGCATATGTTTTGAATGTAGCATGCAGTGTTTACTACTTCTACCCAGAAGCTTTTAGGTAAGCTTGTATCAGCAAGCATTGTCCTAGTTGTTTCTATAAGTGTCCTATTTTTCTTTTCTCCTACACCATTTTGTTGAGGTGTTCTTGGTACTGAGAAGTTGTGTTTTACTCCATGATCATTGCAGTAGGTATCTACTCTTGTTTGGTCAAATTATTTCTCATTGTAATTACTTCAACTTCTTTCTCATTTTGAATTTGCCTTAGAAATCTAGTCAACAGATTACAAGTTTGGCTCTTTTTATATAGGAAAATTACCTATGTGTATCTTGAGTAATCATCTACTATAACTAGGATATACTTCTTTCTATTTAAGCATTCTACTTCAACTGGTCCAAGAAGATCCATATGCAATAGTTCCAGAATTCTATTTGATTCTTTTGAGCTATTCTTTTGTGCCATTGTCAGTTTGTGTGTTCAGCACCTTTTGTGTAAAAACATGTTACTTGTTCTCGCTGTGATGAGTTAAAATCTACTGCATAAATGTTTCCTTTTCTTATTCCTATTAATTTGACTTCTTGTGAGATTTTGTCTCTTACTTGGCATGAACCATGAGTAAATGAGACATCATAATTTTGTCACCTAGTTGACTAATGGATAGTAAGTTATGTTCTAAGTCTTTGATATAAGTTACATCTCAAAATATTAAGGAACGTGTACTAAGAGTACTATATTCTTTAGTTATATCTGTCTTTCCTTCACCAAAGATGACAAGGGGTCCCTGTTCCTTTCTGTAGTCTTTAAGAATGTTTTTTTTTCCTGTCATATTTCCTAAGCATCCACTATCAAGGTACCATATTACGCCCTATTTTTACTGCATTAAAACATAGAGAACTCCTACATGGTACCCACTCATATGGGTCCTCATTTGTTTGTCTTTGGAATCCACACTTGAATTATTTTCTTGTGTGAATTCCAACATTCAAAGAACTTGTGATCAAGCTTCCCACAAGTGTAGCAGTAGACCTTTGGTCTTACAGCTTTAGGTGGCCTGCTTAAGTTTTTCCACATTTTCTGGCTATATTGGGCATGAGCAGGTGCGCCTCAAATATGGCCTTCTCCATGTTATCTTGGAGATGTTGTTCCACACTGAGTAGTTTGGTGCATACTGAGGTCCATAAGGCCTTTCATTGACTTTTTTCTTATGATTCGTGACCTTTTGCACTTTGTGGTACTCTATACCAGTTTATGCTGATGGTCTGCTAGGAATTTTTACCCTTTGGGTTTGAGTAGTAGAGACTAGACTCTTCTGCACTTCCTATGGAGTAGAGCTTTTGCTATTCCGCACATCTTGTGCAGTAGAGGAATTACCCTTTTGCAAGGCTTTTGTATAGATCTGCTATGCTTTTTTCTTACTGGGGATGACCTTTCCATTTGCTTTATTATTCAACCAGTCATTATAACTTAACCCTGCTTTATCATGAGAGGATTGACCCATATTGAGCCTTTTCTGCAAGTACAGGGTCTTTCCGTTCCATGTATCTACTTGTTTTTGAAGCTCAGTATTTCTCAATGTGAGTCACTCCACTACTGCATTGAGAAGATTTACCTTTTCATTTGATTTCTTTACCTCATCTAGAGTATTGACTAGGCTGCTATTGGTCTCTTTATATGCTTGATTGCATTTCTTTTTCAGATTTACAATTAGCTCAAGATTTTCTTTATTTTTTCCTTGAGAGGGAAATAAAACTTTCAGAGGTTTCTTGAAGTCCTTCCTTCAATTCCTCTATGGTGGCGTCTGAGTTAGAAAAGTCAAATACCTATTGCTTTTCATCGTTTCTTGCCATAAGATAGAGCTAAGCATTTGAGATTGTTTCTTCATCATCAGAGTTTGTCTCACTCTATGTCTTAGCAGCATGGGCTTTGTTCCTTTTTTTTCTTCCAGGATTCCGACTGTTGTAATCCTTCTTGTACTTCTATGTAGACAATTCTTATGTGGGTCGTCTGCATTATGTAGCAAAGTGTCCTGGCTTGCCACAGTCATAGCAGACCTCTTTCTCTGCTTCTTTCATCTTTATGGGGATGTTCTTCTTGAAGGTTTTCTTTTTGAATAGCTTTCTGAACTTCTTCCTCATCAGTGCAAGTACTTCGGATAGTACTTGTTCGCTTGTAGATGAAGTGTCACTAGTTTCCTCTTCTGCCATTGACCTCAAGATTTTCTCTTGAACCTTGAAGGTTAGAAATTTCTTCCTGGCCTCATCTATTTGTCTCTTCTATTCAACTTCTAGATTGTAAGTATACAACACACCATATAGTTGTGGCAGGGATATCTTGGCAAGATCTCTGGACGCTCTTATTGATATTGTTTTTGTTCCCCAGATTTCACCAAGAGATCTCATAAACTTTAGGTTGACTTCCTTATTATTGAAAGTCTTTCCTAAGGTTTTGAGATTGTTTATGAGAACATTGAACCTTTCATAAAAGCTGGTCAGGTTCTCATCGAATCTCATTGAGACCCAAACATACTGTTGCATCAAAACATCTTTCTTATTTTCCCTTGTTTCATTTGTCTCTTTATTTCTGAGCAGTAGAGCGTCACATGCCTCCTTTGCAATGGATGGATGAACCACTATCTCAAATATATCATCATCAAGAGCTTGAATGCCTCCTGTGCAGTGGATGTATGAACCACTATCTCAAACATATCGTCATCAAGAGCTTGAATATTTGGTTCCTTACTCAACTGTCTACCAATACTAGATCCCAGTCTTCTCTTGTCTATAGCGATTTTGGCTTGTTCACTTCATTGGTAACATCCACTGGATCTGACATCTTTGGAATGTATGGTCCATCAGTGATGATATCATGCATTCTCTCATCTACTGAATCAGGATGTGCAAGCATCCTCAGCTTCCAATGATTAAACTTGTCGAACGAACATACTGGTGGCTCTCAGTTGTTGGGACATTTAGGTAGCTTTGGTGGATCATTTTCTCTTTGCAAAAAAGACTATCGACAACTACTTTGCAGATTTAATTTTAAAAATATGACCTTTTCTTTTCAAAACTTATAGGAATGTGAAATCCCTCCAATTATATAGGAATTGATGAACAAAACATAGGAGTATTAGCCATGATGTTGTTAGTGTGCTTAGGATAGAAATCAAGTAGGTAGCTATAGTCAAGGTCAGATGCTGGAGAGCAGACGGCAACAGATAAGGAGTATCTTGTGGGCCATCAGATGCAGCCTACTACGGAGAGTTTTTGCTAAGCAACTAAGACATGCATAGGCAACAAAAGACTTACAAATGCTTCAGGATCTAGGATTAGACTTGCAGACGAGGACCCACACTATAATACACGAATTACAGCATATCTGTATGCAGACGAGGTTGTAGCAGGGACTAGTGCAGATGAGGTTATAGCAGGGACTGGTGCAGACAAGGTCTGACAGTACTGAGTGGAGACTAAGGTGCAGCAGACTTAGTGCAGCAAAGATGGTTGCGGGGTATGGGTCAATGGTATGAGGTTCAGAATGTGATAGTATGAGAATCTGAAGTAGGTGAGCTGTCAACATCAGTTGAGGCACACATGTGACAAGCTATCATATCAGATACTATACACAGTCACGGGTTTATTGCCTCAGCCTATAAAGGGGATCGTTGAGGCTCAGTGAGTCAGGCTATTGAACGAGTGATTGAAAGACAAATGTGCAACGCAATCAAAAATTCAAAGATTACTACACTGAAGAGAGTTCACTAGTCTGTGAAGAAGATCAAAACTTGCAACAGAGTCCAGTTGTTGGATCTGTGTAAAGATCTGAGTTCTTCATCTTTTATACAAGTTATAGAGTTTGTAAAAAGAGGTTGTCTTGTAAGCCACAAACAAGAAGATAGTGAATTCACCTCTTGGGTTGACTAAACTGCTCAACAAGGGAAGACTAAACTAAGCTCTTGTTTATCAATTTATAACAAGTGTCTGAACCAGTATAAATATTATGTTCTTTAGCTGCTTTCATTACTTGATACATTTAGAATTGTTAGAAATTAATTATTCCAGCCAAACAGAGACAAACTTATAAATTTTGAGTCTCTGTTGTAGACTACTGAATCTCTGTTATAGACTACCTAAGTAGTCTACATAGAATAGTAGTGTTCAAAGTTGCTAAATCGGTTGCCCCAAAGAAAATATTTTTGAATCAACCTATTTATCCCCCCCTCCCCCTCTTCTAGGTTAAATCATTGGACCTAACGATTAGTATCAGAGCCTGACTTTCCAAACCTAATAGTTTTGGAAAGAAAATATCATCCTTTTAATCTACAAAGAAATTATTAACAGTTTGTTTTTACTAAGAAAATATGTCTCCACCAAAGGTACCTAAGTGTCCCAACAGTGGAGAGCCACCAACATGTTCGTTCGACAAGTTCAATCATTGGAAGCTGAGGATGCTTGCACATCCTGATTCAGTACAGATGAAAGGAAGCAAGACATCATCACTGACGAACCGTACATACCAATGATGTCAGGTCCAATGGATGCAAGCAATGAAGTAAAGAATCCAAAGTAACTTTGGTAAGAAGTGATTGGGATCTGGTACTAGTGGACATAAGAGCAAGAAACCATATATTCAAGGTGTTGGACGATGACATGTTTGAAATAGTGGTTCACACAATCGCTTCAAAAGAATCATGAGATGCTATACTCCTCAGAAACGAAGGAATCAATAAAATTAGAGAAAATAAGAAAGATGTTCTGATACAGCAGTATGACTGGGTCTCAATGAGATCTAATAAGAAGCTAACCACCTTTTATGAAAGGTTCAATATACTCATCAATAATCTTAAGGCTTTGGGGAAAAATTTTTAAAATAAGAAAGTCAACCTAATGTTCATGAGATCACTTGGTGAGGTCTGGAGTATAAAAACCGCAACAATAAGGGAATCCAAAGACCTAGCAAAGATGTCATTGGGTCAACTCTATGGTGTATTGTATACATATAATCTAGTAGTTGAACAAAAAAGACAAATAGATAAGGCCAGGAAGAAGACTCTAGCTTTTAAAGCTTAAGAGAAAATCCTGAAATCTATGGCAGAGGAGGAGACCAGTGACACCTCGTCTGCAAGTGAACAAGGACTATCAGAAGAACTTGCACTGATGGGAAAGAAGTTCAAAAAACTATTCAAAAAGAGAAATCTTAAGAAAAACTTCCCTACAAAGATGAAAGAAGCAGAGAAGGAGGTCTGCTACAATTGTGGCAAGCCAAGACACTTTACTGCACAATGCAAACGACCCACACAAAAATCATTTGCATAGAAGTATAAGAAGGATTACAGCAAAGGGAATCTTGAAAGAAAAGATAGAAGAAAAAGGAATCATTTGCATAGAAGTATGCTGCAAAGACATGGAGTGAGACAAATTCTAATGATGAAGAAACAATTTCAAATCCTCAACTCTGTCTCATGAAAAAAAATGACAAAAAGCAACATGTATTTGACTTTTCAAACTCAAACGCTAGCTTAGAGGAATTAAAGGAAGCACTTCAAGAAATCTCTGAAAGCTAATTGCAAATCTAAAAGAGAAATACAATCAAGCTTATAAAGAAACCAATGGCAGCCTAGTCAAAACTCAAGATGAGCTAAAGGAAGCAAATGAAAAAGTTAAGCTTCTCAATGTAGTAATGGAAAAACTCACATTGAGAAACACTGAGCTTCAAAAGCAACTAGATATATGGAACAGAAAAACATTGTGTTTGCAGAAAATGCTTAATATGGATTTAGGCTCACATGATAAAACAGGACTAGGCTATAATGACTGGTTAAATAATACTTTACATCTGAAATGAAAAGGTAGAGCAGATCTCTGCAAAAATCTTGTAGAAGAGTAATGCTTCTACTGCAAAAAGAATATAGAATAACAAAAGCTCTACTGCACGAGGCATTTAGAAAAACAAAAGCTCTACTACACAGTTAGTATAGAAACGTAAGGTCTCTACTGCTCAAACCCAGAGGATAAAAATCTGGAGCAGATTATCAGCAAGAAATGATGTAGAGTATCATATGGTGCAGAAGGCCATGAATCCTAAGAAAAAAATCAATGAAAGGCCTTATGAACTTCTATATGCACCTAACTACTCAGTGTGGAACAACATCTCCAACACAACATGGAGATGGTCACACTTGAGGCATATCTGCTAATGCCAAACACAGCAAAAAAGGTAGAAAAACTTAAGCAGACCACCTAGAAATACAAGACCAAAAGTCTACTGTTATACATGTGGCAAGCTTGGCCATAAGTCCTTTGTTGGAATTCTCACAAGAAAATAATTCAAGTGTGGATTCCAAAGACTAAAAAATGAGGTTTCATATGAGTCGGTACCATGTACGACTCTCTATGTTTTAAATGCAGGAAAACCTGGGCGAAATATGGTATCTTGACAGTGAATGCTCATGACACATGACAGGAAACAAAGCATCCTTAAAGACTATAGAAAGGAACAAGGACCTCTTGTCATCTTTGGTGGAGGAAAATCAGGTACTACTAAAGGTTATGGAACCCTTAGTACAGGTTCCTTAATCTTTAGAGATGTAGCTTATATAAAGGGATTAGAACATAACTTACTATCCATTAGTCAGCTGTGTGATAAAAGTTATGATGTCTCATTCACTCAAAATTCATGTCAAGTAAAAGAAGAAATCATACAAGAAGTCAAATTAGTCGGAATAAAAAATGAAACATCTATGTAGTAGATTTTGACTCATCATAGTCAGAACAAGTAACATGTTTTTACACAAAGGATGCTTAAGACACCAACTGGTTATGGCACAAAAGATTAGCTGACCTCAACTTCAAAAACCTAATGAGAGGCCTACAAGTAAAATTAAAAAGGATAAACTATGGAGACCATGTCAAGAGGGAAAGAAGACTAGAGCAAGCTTCAAACCTCTAAATTCATCAGAATCAAATAGAATTCTGGAATTGCTACATATGGATCTCTTTGGTCCAATAGAAGTAGAAAGAAGTACACTCTAGTTATAGTAGATGATTACTCAAGATATACATGAGTAATATTTCTATATAAAAAGAGTGAAACTTGCAGTCTGCTAACTCGATTCCTAAGACAAATTCAAAATGAAAAAGGGATTGAGGTAATCACAATTAAAAGTGATCATGGTACTGAATTTGATAAAACAGGAGTAGATACCTACTATAATGATCACGTAATAAACATAACTTCTCAGCACCAAAAACATCTCAACAAAATGGTGTAACAGAAAGGAAAAATAGAACACTACCAAAAGCAACTAGGACAATGCTTACTGATGCAAACCTGCCTAAAAGCTTTTGGGCAGAAGTAGTAAACACAACATGCTACACTCAAAATAGAAGCACTATACACAAAATATATAAAAAGACCCCCTATGAATTGTGGAAAGGAAAAACACCAAGTGCCAAATACTTTGATGTCTTTAGATGTCAATGCTATATACATAACAATGACAAAAATCATATAGTGAAACATGATCCTAAGACAGAAGAGGGAACCTTCTTAGGATACTCCATAACTAGTAAAGCCTTTAGAGTATACAATATAAGAACACAAACGATCGAGGAGTCAGTACATATATCCATTGATGAATGAGAAACATCTATACGCGATGCTAAATGTCTTTGATGAGGAATGTGTATGTATAGATAATGAATAGGATGCAGATGAGGGTATTAAAACTATAGACAAGGAAGAGTCATCTGCACACAATGAAGAAAATCACAATGCAGTAGAGACAGAAAAATCAATCTCTCAACAACAAGTGGACCAAACAGCTGGTGAACAAGACAAAAGAAGATGGATCAAGGCATACGCATAGGAAGACATTATTGGAGACAAAGATTCACCTGTGTAGACTAGAAGGGCAACAACAAGAGAATGCCTGTCTGCCGTGTTCATATTAGAAGTAGAAGCAAAGACAACAAGTAAAGCCCTGAGTGATCCAAACTGGTAGATGGCATGCAACAAAAACTGAATAAGTTGCAAAGAAATGAAGTATGGTATCTAACACCAAGACCCAGATATTATCTAGTTGTTCGCTACAAATGGGTATTCAGAATCAAAACTGATGAAAATGGAACAGTCATAAAAAGCAAAGCTAGGATAGTTGCATAAGGACACTCACAAGAAGAAGAAATCGATTTTGATGAGACCTTTGTCTCTGTTTCAAGACTGGAAGCCATAAGAATATTTTTGAAATAAGCTTAATGGAGGAATTAAAATACTTTCTAGTACTTCAGGCACAATAATTAGAAAATGAGATCTTTTTGAATCAATCCAAGTACCTAAAGAATACAATCAAAGCGTATGGATTAGAAAATACAAACCATATGAAAACCCCTATGAGTACATCAATAAAGATAGATAAAGATGAAAATAGAAAAAAAAAAAAGTCAAACCATGTATAGAGGAGTAATAGGCTCATTATTATATCTTACTACAAACAAACCAGACATCCCAAGGAGCTCCTTTGAGAATCCTGAGATATCTCAAAGGAACTCCAAAACTTGGTGTATGATAACCTAGGGAATTAGATTTTACACTAACAAGTTTTTCAGATGTAGATTTTGAAGGTTGTACAGTTGACAGGAAAGACACCAGTGGTTCATGTTAATTCTTTGGTTCAAGACTGATCTCATGGTTCAATAAAAAGCAGACCACTGTGTCACCTTTACTCTAGAAGCAAAATACATAGCTGCATGAAGTTGTGCTACACAAATACTATGGATGAGGTCACACCTTGCGGACTATGATATGATACTCTCTAAAACCTCAATATTTTGTGACAACACGTCTGTAATGGTGATTTCAGAAAATCCAGCTTTTCATGCAAGAACCAAGCACATCAATGAGATATATCACTTTATCAGAGATCTTATGCAAAAAGATCACACTAAATTGGAATATATTCCAACAGAAAAATAAATTACAGATATTTTTACAAAGCATCTTGATGAGAGCAAATTTTATTCGATTTCGTGGTGAATTGGATATAGCTGATTTAAAACAGTAAATTGATCAAAATGCTCTACTGCTCTACTACTCATATGGAATGCAGAGTAGCATTATTTTATGATATACATACTAGCATTATTTTACTCAACTGCTTGCTCCACTTGAGGAATGCAGACTAGAGAAAATATTTCTCTACTGCACATCTCTATTTTTGGAAAGAAAGTAATGTTTTAAAACTGATTGCCTAAAATCACACAATGATCAAATCAATGGCTGAAAATGTATAACGGCTAGTTAAAACTGACAACAATTATATTTTACTGTATCATTCTCTCTCTATTTATTGGGTATAAAATATAAACTTTTTCAATTAGAAATTTTTTTTTCTATATCATTCTCTCTTTAATTCATTCATTCACTCTCTATCATTCATGCGTTCTACTACACAAAACAATGAAATCCTAAGTTCTCAAATTCTCTCAAATTCAATCTTCAAACTTAGAAAATTCTTCTAATCTTTGTGAAAAATTGCCAACATGCAGTCACACTCCCCAAAAGAGCCTCAAATCTCATGAGGAATGTAGCCCAAAGATGAAAACGGAGGTACAGATAGGAGTGATGTTCGATTTTGAGACCTTGAGAAATGAATCCGATGAAGTGAAGGAGATAGCCGAATTGATTCAAGATACAAGGCTCAAGTTCTTATGTGGAAGAACCAGTAGGATCTACGATGGAAAAGTACTGAACTTCATCAAAAAGGCAAAGGTTGCAGACGACCATTAACTGATCATGAACTTCTTAACAAAGAACAAAATTGGGATCTATATAGGTCTAGATGACTTTGGACAGTACTTCAAAGTCCCAAATGAAGGATCTAGAATCATCCCACCTTTCGTAGTAGTAGACGGAAGGTATGCCATGCTAAGCGAAGACAGGGACAAAAAAGGAATCAGAACGATGAAGAAGTATCTATCCAAAGAGCACAAGCTGCTTACAGATGTTGTCAAGAAAGTTATCTTGTCAAGAGAAGTCTCCAAAGATCAGATTACATCTGATTAACAAGAGATTATGTGTGCAATTCTGCTAAAGTACAAGATAAACTAGGCAAACGTGTTCACGTATCAGCTAGCAAAGGCTGTGGTAGTAAAACAGCCTTTGTTTGGAAGGGTAAACATCATCATCCTCAAGGGAAAGCTGAAACTATCTGAAAAGAAAGGGAGGCCATGGACAATGGCCAAACAAATAGACGTAAGAAAGATAGGCAAGCCGCCTATCGGATTCACAAAGAAGGTTACAGATGTGCATACCAGTTCAAAGGCTGCAGACCATAATCCAAAGGGAGCAGTATGTAGACCAGTGCAAAGACTGCAAACCACCCTCCGAAGAAGAATGAGAAGGTCAAGAAAGTGCTAATCAGCAAAGCACAACCAGCCAAAATGAAGCTACCAAAGGAGACCAGAAGAAGACTCGTCTTGTAGACCTCAGACGAGGAGACCGTATCAGATCATCCTGCTACAGAGTCAACAAGATGGAAGTGGAAACAAAGTCTGTAGAAGGGCAGACTAGGTAACCAATTGAGGGTTTATCCTCACGAACCCTACCACCAAAGGAGCTAGAACTTGCAGCATTTCATGATACTAATGTGGCACTGAAGTATCTGAAGGCTGGTGAAAATCTAATCTTGGAAGCCCAAAGAAGGTATCAAGAGATTAGCGAAGGATCACAAGCTCAGCTGAAGCCAATAAAGCCAAACTCAGAATAATGCAGACTTGGCCATCTCAAGTCACCTCTACTGCAAGTATAGTAAAAATCAGGTCTACCGTAACCGAACCCTCAACAATAGAATCATTCCAATTTTCAGTATTGGAATGGATTCATGTATTTTGAAGAAGATTGTCCGACAACTGCAATAGAGGCTTAGGTCACAACAACAACCACTGAAGTTGAGGTTGAACTAAAGAGATTAGTAGATAAACATGTCAGGGCTGCAACTTTGGAGATCTATGACTCTCTCCAAACCAACTATTATGATAGGATTGTGCAATCCCTCCAATTGTATAGAAATTAATGGAAAAAAACTAAGATGTATTAGCTATATGTAGTTAGTATGCTTAGCCTAGAAAACAAATAGATAGTTGTAGTCTAGGACGTATGCTGAGGAGGAAACGGCTACAAATGATGGACATTGTGTAAGATACCAGATGTAGACTACTGGAGATATTTTCGGATTGAGCTTGCAGACGAGGATCAACATAGCAAAGCATGATGTGCATCAGATCTGAGTCAGACTAAGGTTGCAGTAGGGACTTGGTGAAGACTAGGATTACAGAGTGCAGACTAGGTCTTATAATATTGGATACATACTGGATGTTACAACAGACTCGAGTATAGCAGAAATAGTTGCTAGGGCTGGGTCGAAAATCTAAAGACATTCAAACGAACATTTTAGGTACATACAGCAACGATACAAGATTCTGAAGTAGATGGACTGTCAACATAAGAAACAAGATGGTGGGGCATACGAGTGGCAAGATGTGGCATTAGAAACAGTACCATGTTTGCTAGGTTCATTCCCTGATCCTATAAAAGATAATCGTTGAGACTCATTTAAGTAAGGCTTTTGAATGAGATTGAAAAGCAAGCGTGCAAAAGCATTGATAAATTCAAAGGTTACTCAAGAGAGCTAATTCGTGAAGATCACAGTGAAAGGGGTGTCACTAGGCTGTAGAAGAACACAACTTGCAATAGAGTCCTATAGATTGGATATGAGCAAAGGATCTGAGTCCTTCATATTTTGTATAAGTTAGATAGCTTGTAAAAAGAAGTTTCTTGTAAGGTACAAACAAGAAGATAGTGATACTCACCTCTTGGCTTGACTACACTCGTCATCAAGGGAAGACTCTACTAAGCTCTCGATTATCATTTGATAACTAGTATCTGAATCAGTATAAATACTGTGTCTATTACTTCCTTTCATTGCTTAATACTTAGAACTGTTAGAAATAAATCATCACAGGTAAACAGAGATAAACTCAAAGAGTTTGAACTCTCTGCTGCAGACCACCAAGCATCATCTGCAGACTACCTAAATGGTCTGTATAGAATAGTTGTATGCAAAGAACTAGTATTTGACATCAAAAGTTTGAATAATTTTTGAAACAACCTATTCATCCCCCCTCTATGTTGAATCTTGGACCTTACATATTAGGAGAACACAGTCATCAGGAGATGATGGTGATGATGATTTCCACACTTAGAAGCTCATGACGATGATGATGATATTATTGATAAAGTTATTAAAGAAGGAATTCAAGAGTAGACAATAGCAGGCGAGGCAGCAGCTGAGCCTTCTATTGCTGAGTCATCTATAAAGGAACCTGCAATAGAGTCTCTTGTAGTAGAGTCATCTAAAGAAGAAGCAGCAAAAGAGTCTTCGATAAGGGAATAAGCAGCTTAATCACCTGTAGCTGAGGATCAATCGGTAGAATCACCTATAGCTAAGGGCCGAGCAGCAGAATCACCTGCAGTTGAGGGCCAAGAAGCAGAATCATCTGCAGTAGACCTCCCAACTGAAGAACCTATAGTACTGAGGCATCACTATCTAAGCACGCAGCTAAGGCATTACTAGCTAAGGATGTAGGTGAGGCTACTCCAACGCAGCTAACAAATCCAGGAGAATTCACACAAGTTACTATGCTTAATCTCACCCTCACACAGATAGAAGAAATAGTCATAGTGGAAGAGGGATCCGTAGATACCACAGAGACTACAACAGATCAAGCTCCAAAAGAAGTCACACTCAAAGAAATGAACCAGAAATAGACAAGTGACACTCCTCAGAAAGGCCAAAATCCATTCAACATCATGTTTTCACCATCTTCCTCTTTTGGTATGGTGCAAACAAGGGTAGATTCACCGTCTGTTGGATTTCCACAAGGATTGCTATATTGTGGCACATCTGATATATAGATCACACCTTAAATGGCAACCAGAGAACTGAAGCAAGCTCTTGAAGAAGTCAAAATAATTTCAGTTTAGGAAAGACCATCATCTACTATAAGAACAACAACAGAGAGGGCACCGATTGCATACCAAGAATCATGTCCTTCAGAAAACTGCAACAGAGTATAGACTTCACCAACTGGATCAAGAAGTCTACAACATGCATGAATCGACCGGAACAGACGGTGAACAGACTTCATCGTCTGTTCCATGAGCTTCTCGACAGTCTACAACCAATTGTAGCAGACTTTCATGTGACACTCAACAACTTGGCAGCAAGTCTCATAGACCAAATGCAAAGAGCCAATTCCATGAACCTCCAATATCAACAAATTTAGGGAACAATACTTTGCTAATCTGCAAAAAATTGAAACAGCCCTATACACCACTCAACAATAGCTTGCTGGCACATCCGCAACAATGACACAAGATTAGAAATTCTAGAAAATAAACTTTAAATAGAGATAGCCAAAGTAACAGTTACTCATCAGAACACCTCTTCTAAACTAAAAGATATCAGGATTTCCATCGAAGCCCTCACAACTGCCCTGAATGCTAACAAAAACGGGGAGAAAAAGACACCAGAAAAGTCTACAGCACAGGGGGAGAAGTCTACAGCAAAGGGAAAGACTGTAGAAGACCTGAAAAGAAGACCAACAACTAATGCTAAAGGAGAAATGTCTACAAAAAGGCCAAAGTATCAGACATCAGGTCATAGAATTCAAGGGAAGCTGTCCTATGAAGAAAGAAGAAGACATCATAGGGAATCAGAGGAACAACCTCATAAGAGTAGCAGAGGAACAACAGAAGAACACCCTTCCAAGCGCAATAAAGAAAGCTAGCATCAAAGGTAAAGGTAAATTTCTCTACTATTCTTTTGTCTCAATTTTGTTTCAAAACATTGTAAGTAAGATGTAAGATAAGTAGTTAGCGTGTTGTTTTACTTAGGAGTTTTGTTAGTATCAATGTAAGAGGAGATTGATAGGAATGCGCAATCCCTCCAATTGTATAGAAATTGATGAACAAAACTTAGGAGTATTAGCCATGATGTTGTTAGTGTGCTTAGGCTCAAAATCAAGTAGGTGGCTACAGTATAGGTCAGATACTAGAGAACATACGACCATAGATAAGGAGCATCAGGATTTCCTTCAATAATACAGCTCGAAATCATAACTTAATAACGATACCTATTCATTAATTAGCAAACGTTCACCTTAGACTTATGGAATTTACTTCATGAATCTAATGTTTGGAGAACAAAACATAACATTCAATAAACCAACCAACATGAATTTCAAGGAAAAATGCACCAATTACTCATTTGGGCCTGAAATGATGCTGTCAGGCCTAGCCCTTACTGTTGGGCTTTTCAGTTGGGCCTAATGGAGTTTGGGCCCAACCCTTTTCTTTCTCCTTTCTTCTTCCTCCCCTTGCCAGCCGCAGCCTCATTTCCTTCCTTCTTCTCTTCGTCGGCCGCCTTCTCTTCCTCCTCTCTGTCATTGTCTTCCCTTCTCTTCGCCTATCTCCATCGTCCATCGTTTGATTGGCATCTCCTTTTCAGGAGGCGGATAGTTGACTATGGATGCCGGATCTAAGGTTGGGCAAAGACAGTGGTGGTTGGAGATGTTTTCTTGGTTTTCGGTCTCGTGGTTTCCTTTGATACATCCCTATGTGTTCGTCTCCTCTCTTTTTATAGATGGAATTCAGCTCTCAAATCTGGCAAATATGATCTCTAGAGCATACGCATGATCTTCTGAAACATGACGGCGATTGATTGCGCGTGATTGCGTTGTTGACTACGCACGATTGTCTTCAACATCTACTATTGGACTATGCGTGATTCCGTTGGCTGTTGGGCGGGATGGGCGTTGGTGACTGACTATGCATGAACTTCTGGACACATGATTTCTGGATTAGGCTATGTGAAGTGGCTAGGGATGGATATTTTGGGCCTCAAAACAGGTTTAGGCTTCCATTGCTTTTGGCCTCCAGCCTTGGCTTGATGAAGACTTTCTAGTTCCATGAAGATTCGAGAATCATTTTATGCAGCAGATGCGTCTTCTCAATGCTCCTGTAAAAATTAAATTTTATATATTTTTTATCTAATTATCCAAGAAAATTCTAAGTTAAATATACGTAAAAATAACCCCGATCAATTCCCTCACACTTAGCTTTTGCTCATCCTCGAGTAAAATAAAACAAACTATGACTCACATTCGTAGGAATCATGATTGCATTTAGCCTATACAATAAGCCGTTAAACCCCTAGGTGATCCATAGTGGACGAGTGTTAATGAGGATTTTCAGATGATCTTCCCACAAAATCACAAAAAAAATTTCAATTGTGTCTAGAATTATAACACTATGAGAAACAAATATCAATAATATCTTTAAGCATTATAACACATCATTAATCAATTTTCTTGACATCTTAATAATGAATTATGGAACAAGTTTGTTCAAAATGCAGTAAAATAAATTGGTAAACTTTCACAAGAAAATCGTTCACTCTTAAGTGTTTTCAGGTAAGTGTTTAGCTCAAGTTCTATTTATAAACATGCTCTACCATAGGCTTGCTTGTTTACCAATTCTCCATTACTAGTTAATGTGCATACATGAATCAAAAGGTCTTTTTTTTTAATCGCAAAAGGTTTGAGGAAAATGCAAGAGATAAACATGATTATGAATTTTTGAGGATGGAGGAACAAGTGAAGTACAATAATTACTCAACTAATCATGAAAACAATACATCCTTTAACATACTGAAGTGATTTCAGTATTTCTTGATTTTTCTTCAAAACCTCTTTTTTTCTTTTTTTTCATGAATCTGTCATGAACTTAATTTTCACCATTGCCCAAAACTATACCGTGACATTTTTTCCACACTTCTATCTT
>LIEC01006677.1:0-51463 GCA_001925005.1 Drosera capensis
ATCAAGTTAGGATTAGATCAATAGATCAAGCTAGGATCAGATCAAGCTAAAAACACAAACAATCAGGAAGCTAATTCAAATCGATCCATAAATCAAAGAACAGATCAAGGTCATCAACAACCTTCAAACGGAGAAAAAAAAAACTAGATCCAGTTAGGATTAGATCAATAGATCAAACTAGGATCAGATCAAGCTCAAAACAGAAACAATTAGGAAGCTAATTCAAATCGATCCATAAATCAAAGAACAGATCAAGGTCATCAACAAGCTTCAAACGAGAAAAAGGAAACTATATCAAGTTAGGATTAGATCAATAGATCAAGCTAGGATCAGATCAATCTAGGATTAGATAAAGCTCGAAACCGAAACAATTAGGAACCTGATTCAAATCGATCGAAAAAATGGAAGAACAGATCAAGCTCGTCAACAAGCTTCAAACGAAGAAAACAAAAACTAGGATTGATCTGCAATACATGGAAGAATGAAGCGGAGAAGAATCATAAACAAGGAGAGAAGATGACCGACCTCGAATCTCAAGCTCGAGAGAGATGAGAGCGATGAAGCAGATGCGATTTGAAAAGTGCGGGAGAAGAGAAATGAACCGTTGGTTTGGGAATGATGCAAGGGCGAGTTTTGTTGGGCTTTGTTTTTGGGCCAAGTTTTTTTGGTTTTTGAAAAGCTGGGCCAAGTTTCTTTAATTCTCGGTTCAGAATTGGCCCAGGTCTGTTGCTCAAAAAAAAACAAAAAAAAAAAAAAAAAAAAAAAAAAGGAATCGGAGAAGAAATACTGACGTGAGTATTTAAAAAAGAAAAAAGGTAAAAAAATTACTCAACACAAAAAAAAAATGAAGAAAAAGAGAATGGAAAAAATGAAAAAAAAAAAACAAAACAAAATATTATCAATCACAAATTATACAAAAGTATCTAAATGAAATTTGACTGACTTATAAATATCCATAAAAATTCATGAATTGTAAATATTAATTCTGCAAATTACATATCATATGTATATATTATAATTTTATGTCTATAAACGATAAAAATTAAAATAAATAACAAAATATTAAAAACAAAAACCTCATATTGATACTGGAAAATAATTGCCCCAACCAAACAACAGCTCACCGTATATTGAGGATGAGTGGGGAAGCGATTCACGGCGGCCGGCGGTGATATCTCCGACTGCTCCATTTTATAGGGATGTTTACATCGGAAAAAAGCTGCGAAGGCAAAATCGGAGTCGCAAAGGCGCAGCATCGGAAGAGAGCTATCGTACCATTCCTCATCTCGATTTTTGGCACAACAATCGAAGTGTTATATCACCGGGAAACACCCAGTTTCCGGCGTTGGCTGATAATCGAAGTGTGAATCCCTGAACTTACAGTAGATTTTTCACCGATGTTCTTGCGATAGGTTTGGGTGAACGGATTGCCTTATGTGTCGTGGCACCCTGCTGTCCGTCCGTGTTGTTTTAATTTTTATCCAACGGCTCAAACAAGACTCCAAAAAAAAAACAGTCAATGGTAACGGAATAAATAAGGGAAAATGAGAACGGAATAAATAAGGAAGGATGAAAATATAATATTTTTTTCATTTTATCATTTTTTTAATTTTTTATATTATTTAACACATATTTTAAGATATTTTTATGTCAAAATAATACATGAAAATTATGACACTAACTTATCATAAAAAATACACAATTTATATAATTAATTTTATTTTATAATAATTTTATAAAAAAATCATATTTGATCATTCTATGACACAACTCAAAATTCCCATCGACAAATATAGATGATCCAAGCTTTGCATTTTTATTAAATTGTAATAAAACATAATGAATTTCAAGACTAGATTTAAAACCAAAACGAGATACTACTGCTATAACTTTCTTACCTCCTATATTTGATAGACAGGTTAGACAGGTTCCTCATAGGTTCCTTATACATCATCATGTATCATAAAAGTATCTTTCTTACCTCCCATATTTGATAGAAATATATGGATACGTTTTTTTTCTTTCTTATAGAAGGTTATGTGAAAACAGTTGAAAATTTGGGTTTTGAACCCAATGTTACGTAATGTTTCACCTAGAATTCGGGCGGGTTTCAATTGTTGAATTTGAACGAATTTGAAATTAATGTAATTTATATCTCATGTAAATTAATTTGATATATTTATATTCTCAAAACCCATATAGGAGAAATGAAAAATAATTGCCCAAATTATATAGTGTTTGATGTGATCAATATATGAATTGATTAATATTATATATCGAATATGTTATTTAATCTAAGTCATCGTCACATAAATGAAAAGGTGTCATGTCACTTTAATTCAATCAATAGATGTCTTCTTTCCTATAAATACAATCCTTGTCTTTGTTTGTTTCAGAACAGAAAAAAAACATTTCCTCTTTCAAAATAGAGCAAATCTTTGAATCAAATTTATTGCATTCAAGATTTTTCAATCATCAATTTTGATATAATCAAAATGTTTTTTTGAGTTTTCTTTTTGATAAATTCTCAAATTGATAATGAAAAGGGGTATATACGTGATACACACTTTAAGTTTTTCAAATAGAGACTTCAAGACATCAAAACATACATCCAAAACCTGAAAATTGAAGTGTTTTTATTTTGGGTTTGTAACCATTGTATTTTGGGTGCGAATTACGTTATATCCGTGAGCATCGTTACGGAGAAAAATCGTCTCAAGCACAGTGAATCCAACTCATACCTCGATTTGATTTGATTTCAATTGATTTTTTCCAAAATTCCTTGTTTATATGATTCTTTGTTTTGATCACAAAAGCTTAACCCAAGTCAATATTTTAATAACAAATACATCATCCCGTATTATAGAAATGTCATATACGGTTGAATGGTAATCTAAGGGCTAAAGTTCACTTCTCCTGCTGTAAAGTCAATGTTTTTATAACAGATACATCATTCCGTATTATAGAAATGTCATATACGGTTGAACGGTAATCTAAGGGTTAAAGTTCACTTCTCCTGCTGTAACTGGCTTAATCCAATCCAAGACAGTAAATGTCATGACGTTCGTGAGACAGATATCTCGGATGCAAAAGACAACCAAGAACCAAAATTTTGGTAGGACGAAACGAAACAAAGGAAATCATAGGCAGGAAGCAGAGGCTCAGAGGAATCGATGAAACTAGTAGGGTGATTACCTCTACAGTCCACAGGCCAGAGTCTAATATACAACAAAGCTTAATCACCATTACGCACCGAACATAAACTTGGAAAGAGAAAGAGTTTCAATAGTAATTCAAAACATAAGGCATAGAGCGTGTATTGTACAGCATATCATAGAATAGCATCTCCAACTAATGAATACTGTAACATGAAAATCGATATGAATATCGATACATACAGATAAGAACCCCGAGAGGACAATGGAGAAACAACCTACAATCAGAGCAAAAGAAGAAAAACGTACATAACAAAGGTCCGACTATCAATGTATTATCATACAGTGACCAAGGATTTTGCTAGCAATAATAAACAATCGGAACAACAAAAATAGTAGCATGAAACTGCGAAAGTACAACTCTAAACCGCTGCTGGATGCGATCGATACCCGTTAACACCATTGTTTCCGTTACCATAAGGATTCGTGTATGAATCCTTGTCTTCAGGAAGAGGAGAAGGAGGAGACCTCTTCTTTTTCAAGAACATGAGCCATTTAACTGCTTCCAGGACTAGAGCCACGCTGCCCAGGAATATGAGGATACCAATGTATGCCTTCTTCCACTTCTTCGCTGGGTCCAATATGTCGAGTCCCTTGAATACGTTTACGATGCTCAAGATTATGACCGTGTATCCTATGGAGTGATGGTATATGTTCCAGTGGAATCTGTACTTGTGGTCCGGCTTCGGCCTCAACAGGAGAGCAAACACCTGAAATTTGAGTGTCAAGTAACTTCATCATAAACCAACTAGATCGGAATGAGACAGGAAGAATAACGTTTGGCTAAGTTTACTTGCTTGGGACATAATTGGTATCATCTACTCAATTTTCTAATCTTTGATCAAGACACTCTAATAATCAACAAAGCACATCCTTATGATAAGTCCTGAAATAGTAGGATCCAAAATTGCAATCTTCTGGATGCACATAGGATAAGTTTACACTATATGTCTCCCAACATATAGGCCAGATCCATAAGACCATTACACCCACCATGAGATTTGATCAACAAGTCGATTGCTTAAAGTTCAAACCAATCAATAAAGTGTCGCCTAAGCTGTTGGCAAGAGAAGTGAGCGCCTAAGATTTGTTCATCAAGTAGTATTTCCCTGAACCGATTTCCGAGTTTGTAGATTCATATATGTAGGTTAAGCTATTGTAAGACATTTGACAATTTTTTTTAGGAAATATCATGTGAAAGTCCAAAGTTATAATTCTAGCTTCAACGGAGGGTCAAGGTCGGTATGAAACCGCGAACAACTGAGGCAGTCAGCAGCCTACCAAATAAAACTCAATAAATCATGATCCAAAATGGCGAAATGGGTTGTTCAACTACCCCAATCATGTTGGATCAATGTGTCCAAACCAATCAAAAGGAGTTACAAACTTCTTCCCTACTCCAGATTGCAAAATAGTTTATTGAATATGATAAATTGGATCATAGAGAGTGCAAAGAGGTTACGGTGGTTACTTGGAGCGTGCCGAGGGAGAAGAGTGCAATCCCGATGTCACGGTGAGTGTGGTAGGTGCCGGTGCCAATGTTTAGGCCGGTCCCGAACCCGGCAACTCCGACGATGTAAGCGGAAGCTTGGCAGGCAACATGGAGATAGAACCACGCCGGGTTACCTATCTCGAACACCTTCACGTATCTAGCTATCATCGCCCCTAGCGGCATCATTGTTCCCCAACTCACCGCGTTCAACACCCCATGAGTCTGAATTTCATCATCACATGAAACTAATCAATAAGCTTCACTGACACAACAATCGACACAAACATATACAACGTGACTCTTATGTATCCTGCACTTTTATCAACACTTTTATATCAAAAAATCTGAATGAGAAGAATAAAACTTACGTTCTTCTTCCTGAGAGTCGAGGCACCGGAGCCGCTAATCGTGGACGTTCCGGTAAGGAAATTCACGGTCCCAGACGAGCTCGTATGAGCCGAATCCAAGTCATGTCCGGCAGGGCTCTCGCCGCTGAGGGGGCCCACCTGCCAAACCTGATTCAAAGTGGTCTCATTCCCGGGCAACGTAACCGTCCCAAATATCACCATCTGACTCCCCGTCATCTCCCCGGCCAGGTTCGTCACGTCGAAGCTCAACGCGCTCTGAGTCAACTCAGTACTGGCGCTATTGCTCGCCACGCTCGACGTGTAAACATGGATCGCGCCGCTGCTGTTCTTGTAGGCCACCAGGGCCTGCGATCCCCCCATGCCGGATCCGCTCGGGTTGAGGGCCCATGCGACCCAGTTGGAGGACGTGATCCCGGTGGCGCTGAAGGCGATGTCGGCGGTGCCCGTGGCGGGGGAGTAGGTCCAGTAGAGGGTGGAGGAGAGGACGGGCAGGGCGGTGCAGGTGGTGTAGGATTTCTTGTTGGAGAAGGTGACCGCGGTGCTGCAGGTCGAGGTGGACTGTGAGAGTGTTGTGAATGGGAAACAGAGGACGAGGAGAAGCGAGATGATCATTCTCGGATCCATGGCGATATTGGATCGGAGAATTGTGCCCGAATGGGGTTTGATCGATCTCGAGTCGTGAGTGTCGAGATGATATAATGGAACTGGTTTGGGGGGAGAATATGAAGAAGGTGGGGTTGGTTATTTGTTTAATGGGCTTTTTTTGTTTTGGTTGAATTGAACGGATCAAAGGGGGAAGGGAGAAGTGTGTTGGAGGAATCAAACAAGGTGGGCTGCTGCTGTGGTTGAAGTAAAGGGAGGGGAAGTTTCTGGGGGGTGGCTGAGACTTGAGAGAAATGAGGTGGGAATGGTGACGGGATGATGGTGAAGGGTGGGAATGAGAGAGACTTTGGTTGATTTAGTAGTGGGAGAAGAAGAGGGATGCAAGATGGAGGAGTTGGGGACGTGGAAAGGGTAAGGAGGGAGTGGTTGACTAGTTTTTGTTTGTTGTTGGTACTTCCTTTTTCATTTTTCTACCCCGCCACCGCCTCCATCTACTTGGATTTCTTGAATTCTTCATTTTCTCTTGTTTCTTTTTTTATTAAAAAAATATAATATTGTTGTGTTTAATGGAAATTTTTTTCTTATTTATCTTCATTTCGATTTTGATATTTCATATACATAAATTATAATGCACATAATAATGATATATAATTCACAAAGTATTTGTTTATAGTTCACAAATCGAAATGAGAATCGAAACGTAAATGAAAATTTCATTTGAGATTTTTATCCAATTTATCTTATTTCTTTCTTCTAAAATAAATTATAATGATAAATATTTCAGATATGTCTGTGTCATAAGTATAATTATTTTTTAGTTTTTTATTTATCGTAAAGCATTAATGAAAGTATATGTACGAGAGATAATTTGGTAATAATCGAAATTTTATTTGGTTATCCAGAATTGTTAATCGAAATTAAATTGAAATAATTTCGATTATTATAAAAAATAAAATCAAAATAATAATAAAAAACTTCGACTAATTCGATTATTTATCGAATTTTGATGTTCTTTGTTTGCATAATAAGCAACGTGATAATCAACATATATAAATTAAGTTTGTATACCTTAAGTAAGTTACTATCTTCATCCCATAAATATTACAACGTTTATCTCTTTTCTTCATTATTCAATCCGTAATTTGAGTGGTTTTGTTACATATCTAAACGACACGATTTTAAATTTTCTAATTATCAACGGTTATAGTACTTGATGTTTACGATAATTAATATTTCTTAATATTTCTCAAAAAACAATGTGATCGTCCCATAACATTCACTGAAGGAGCTAATCACAAGAGGTTTCTTTTTACGGCTTTTACATCGTAGGATTTTTACATGATGACATAAACCATTAAATCCGTTTTCATATATTTACACATGGTGGAATTCAAACTCATGGCCTCTTTATTATAAGCTTCATTAATAACCACTAAGGCATGTTGGATTTAGTGTCTTGATTTTACTATCAAATCGTTTATTATCATTTGATTGTATCATAATTTTTAAATAATAAATCTATTTTTTTATGATTCTTGTATCATATAGAATATTTTAAAATATGATATTTTGAAATAATGTATATATATTACTATAAAAAACTTACTTATAAAAATAATGCATCTATAAAATACTTTTGTGATGGTTTTATATTAAGTCATCACCAATATGATCTTCTGTTACCGAAAAAACGATTACAAAATATATTTTTATTTTGACATCAAAACATTTATTAACCCTCCAAAATTTTAACATATATGATGGTATTATCCATAACAAATGATTTTTTATGATGGTTTTTTATTCCATCATAAAAAAAAGTATCGTTTTTGTATATCGATCATAAAAAAACATCATTTTGTGACAGCTTTACAAAGCCATCATCCTCATCCGTCAAGCATAACCATTTTTCTTGTAGTGACTATTTTTGAGACGGAGGGAATATATGTTACCAAAAAAAAAAAAAAACATAATAAATGCTCTTCTTTAGCAATTCTAAAAAATACAATCAATTTAACATGTCGAATCTTAAATAATGGAATCAATATTCTTTGATATGTCTACCATATATAGGAAGTCCATGAATGTTATTGTAAAAAGTGAATGCTGAACATACGATTAAAAACTATGATGAAGGATTAGGAAACTTTTAGTTTTTTTATACTTTATTAATGTCATAAAAAGAATTCTTCTCAAACAAAAAATATCATGTAAATTAAAAAAAGTATTTAAAATTAAAATTTTGGTTAATTCGATTAACCTAATTACCTAAATTTTTTGTAATTCATTAACCGAAATCGAAACTGCATTAATGCTAAAAATCAAAAATCGAATATTGAATTAATCAAATATCGAAAAAATCAAACCGAATCCAATATTTTGGCTCGGTTGGATTCGGAATTTCGGTTAATGTGTTCTTTTCCTCACCCCTAAGTATGAGTTATAAACTACAATAACACGATGTGTGTTGATTAATGATTAATAGGTGAAGTATTTCCACAACATTTATTTGAGCCACGGATTGCTAGCATAATTTGTTCTCCAAGTACATATTTTTCTTTCTTTATTTCCCTTTGTTTTTTTATAAATGAGGAAAGCGGATCTGTTACTAGCATCACACAAATTTGTTTGATGTTAGACCATTTTAAAATTTAATCCAAGGGTTCTGATTTGATCATTGACAATAAAGGGAAAAGATCTATTGAAGGTTTTCTTTTTTTTTTGAAATGAGATTTAATGAAGTTTTATTGAAACAAAATAAAAGAAAAATCAATATATTGAACGGGATATTCCACAATTACGCCAAGGATTCCGTCAATGGAGAAATACTACAATTCATCCCCGTCAATTATAGGAGGCAACTTTCTACGAGTACACAAAGGATTCCGTCAATGGAAAAAAACAGAAAAAGTATACTTGAAGAAAATCAGTATATTGTCTGAAGGGATATGTATGGTCTGAGAGAGAGAGATGTGAATGGGAACAATAGTGCTCTTGTAATGCGTAATGGATTCCTCATGTTATTTTTATCTCTATATTTAAAGAATGAGATGAAAAAAACCATGGAGTCTTTATGTCTATCCTCTTCTCTATTTGCTTCCCCAAATCCCTTTTCGTTCCCTACAATGAGGGAACCAAACTACACGGTCCCTAAACAAAAATGAGGTGACAGCTCAGCAAAAAATTAAATGGGTCTCTCACAACTTCATCTCTCTCCTCCCAAATACCCATTTCATCAAGAACTCCTCCCTCTCTCTCTCATACGAAAATTACCCATCTATATCTTCTTTCATCGATTCAATCAAATGGTTGTAGCATTCTTGTGATGGAAACGATCAAGTGTTCACATTACCAACCTTAATTTTTATCATTTTGAAGTTACAAACTTTAATTTGGTCTGAAGCAGATTTAGGTTTTGATGAAATTTTGATTTTTTATCATTCCTTCACTATACTCAATTCTCTTCTTTTGTTTTTTGTTTTTTTGGCATAATTGATGCCGAAGATATCATATCTGGTTCGATTTCTTTTCTTTTTTTCATACGGTCGGAAAATTAGGAATGACAGTGGAATTTTCATCTTCTTTTTTTTCGTGTTCTGGTGATCTTGCTTCTTGTTCAGATAAAAAAAATTGGTTTTTGCTCAGATAGGGAGTGGTTTTGGGAAAAACCATTGGACGCTTGACTGAAAACTGGTTCCCCAAAATAAAAATTGGCACTAACGCACTTAATTACTCATTGCAAAATGATTATAACGATATGCATTTAAAAATATTTCTTTTTTATTTTTAATGATATAAAAAAAATTAATTGATTTAAGATTAAAATTCATAATTTTATCTATCATTAATATTTTATAATTATTTTATAAAAAATAATATTTAATTATATTAAATTAGACCTTAAATTATATGTGTTACTAGGAATCGGTTGCAAATGATCTAAGACCTAAATAGTACTAATATAGTATTTGTCTGGTTTACGTATAACAAAAACGACATACAATATAAGGAACACTGTGTGATTAGCAGAAACAGTGATAAATGACAACACAAATCAGGTGAACAAGAGTAAGATATTTGATTTCCACGTGAGATTAAGCGAGCTACTGTCTCCATCGTCATCACCTAGAAGTTAAAAAATGAAAAGGAGAATGGGATCGCGAGACAATATTTGTTTTTGTATCAACAGTCCCACGATGGAGGCATTGTTAATAGTGAACGAAATAATCTCCCTAAGTGTCCGGTGAAAACAATTCAAACAAATTACATCGAGTTAGTCAGTTGACGTTGTTTATAGTCTGGTCCAACTCTTGCCAACTGGGTCTGCCTCCCATTGAATAATTATTATTTTTATATATAAAAAAAATGACATTCAACTCCCCTAAAACATTGAATCATGACATATAATTCTTATTAAGTTTAAAAGTATACTTTAATTCTTATATTATGAAATTAAATCGTATTATTTGAACACGAAATCACATTAAGAAAATTCATAAATGAAACATATATATATTCTTTATTTGTTTTAAAAAAATTGAATTATTTTGACATAAAATTTGATTTGAACCACATTAATAAAAGATCATATGTCATTGTTGAATAATTCAAGAATATTTTATGTTCTTTTTTTTCCACTTTTTTTATGTTTTCTTTCACGGAGTTGTTCAAGTCATGTGCATCGCTAACAATTTAGGATATGATATGCATTAGAACAACCCACGGAAATGGTGCCTGGTCTAACGCATCTGTGCCATCACGCGGCTCATCTCTCGTGATGTGTTGATACGTACTTTGAATCCGTTTGAATCAACTGTTTTGATCTATGTACTCTAAATTAATCAAAAAAAGAAGAAGAGGAATTTGGTGTTAATAATGCATAAGCTTATGTGTTATATATATATATCGAATGGTAGATTTCTTAAATTAAGAATATTTATTAAGGCACAAAAAAAATCATGCATTCAAAGAAAGCTTTGAAAAAAAACAACAAAATTAGACATTGTATTAAGCTTATAGATTGATAAAATTAATTTGTCCATTTTATATGGGACCAAGCGAGTACTATAAGAATAGCATTACATTGATCACAGTATATACAACTTCCTAAATTATTGGTATTCCCTTGTCCCAATTAAATACAATCCTTCAGTTTGACATGATAATTTATTTATGTATTAATATTTAGAAGAATTTATCATAATGTATAATTTTATTAAAAATATTTTCAAAACATACAATCCAAAAAAAAATAATCCAGAAGTTATACAATTTCAAGTTTATATCACTTTCACTTTTCCGCTCCTCCTCCTCCACTCGTCGTGGCCCTCACCTATCCTCACCGTTACCGTTGTCGTCCCCCATCTCTCTCTCGTTGTCGTCGTTTCGTAGTCAGTGTTTTATAGAAGATGGAATGATATTTTCTTTGGTCATGAGATTGACTAACCAGATCAAAATGTCATCAATGAGTTCAGTTAGAAACCGATTGACGTCCTGTTGGTCCTTCTCGGTGAGATGATAATTCGTAGTTGGGCGTCCATTGATTCGGAATCGAGTAGTCGAGATCTTATTTGGTTTGGAATTAGATTGTGATCTGATCATGAGACAAAACATTTTCACTGTTTCAAGCCGTGCCTTTGTAACGTGGGATGCTAGTTTTTTATAAATTTATTATAAAATATCAATGATTATGTAAGTTATTTATTTTAACCTAATATATCAATGATGCGATTTCATATGAAAACTAGATTTATATTCAAACATATAATAATATAAAATATATATATAGTTGTAAAATATGTGGGATGAAGGAGTATTATAATTTTGTAATTAGTTGGAACTGCAATGATTTTTTTATTTTTATTTTTGTCATTCTATATTTGTGCCGTTTATTTTTTTTTCAGAGAATGGATGTGAGTAGGTAATTTGGTGAATGATAGACAAATTGAGTTGTTAAAACGTAATTAGAGTGATTTTGGCGGATTTTTTTGTAAATATAAGATTTGGATGGGTTATTTGTGAAAACCCCTATTGTAAAATGTGAAATCTAGGAGGATTCTATGGATCATGCATCACGCATGATTCAATATGCAACCATATTACGCGAGTTTTGTTTCTTCTTTAACCGTACCTAGTCGTTCTAATGTGTACCTCAAATCTTTTTTAATCTATCAATAACTAAATTCAACAAGTTACAATCATCCTTTAGTGTTTTATACTACTAGCATTCTAGAATGGTACGAAGGGGGGAAGAATATAGAGCAAAGTTACCACTTGCCCGAGAAAACAATTCAAAGCTTTGCATGTTTCCAATTCCAAGCCTGAATATCAGGTCAAACACGAATAAGAAATAAATTCCAAGCCTGAATCTGATAGTACTAGAATTTTGTGATTTCATATTTCCCATTCTCGAAAGTAATTTATTTAATAATGAGACCTTAGTGCTTTGAATATGACCAAGTATCTTGGTTGGTTAGTCAAGGTCACCTGAAATTTCACCTACCAATAACACGTTTCTCACAAGCTATGACATGGTTTCAATTGATCATGGAAATGTGAAAGGCTAACTGCTCCTCTGATTTCTTCATATGAATAACGCTTTCCACCTTGCACGTCGCGTACACTTTATACATCTAGGTTTCAAATTTGCATAACTTAAGAGTTTGTTTGCGTGTCTTAATAGTAGCGGACGAGTCAGAGTTTAGAAAAAGAGCAAATTATATTTTCTTTGTCAATGAGGCATAAAGAAATTCAAGGGAGACATAAAGAAATTTGGTGTAAGAAGTAAACTTTTTCCACCAAAATAATCCCTCCAAGATTATGACAGTTAGGAATAGAGAGATGCTCCAATGTCACACCCTCGACATGCTATTATCACTTCTCATTCGTGCTCACAAACAAGAAAACCACGACAACAATCAGATAGTTCAAGCCATGGTTCTATCACCTCTGAACAAATTCTCAATTCGGATCCTTACCACATAATTAAAGATTTTAACCCTAAGATGTTATATCCGACTCGACTTCATATTAGTCGGTGCACCGCAACCGTTTTCCGACCCTTCAACCTTTTTCCAACCCGTCTTTCTTGAAACTTGCATTCAAACCAGCTCATCAGTCGTTGGGTGGCTTCCTCTTGCTCTGTCTCACATGTTTTTTGTATTATATTAATTAAGTTGTTATGGAATTAACGTCGAGGATATACGTGAGTATGTTATTCACATCGATCGTAAAGAAAAAAAGAGAGTAAAATATATATATGAACAATCCATAACCCATTAGCTTAACATTTTGGATTAACAATTAAGTCAGTTCCTGAATCCTAACAAAATCATGAATTATAATACCTACTCTTGAACAACCAAGACAAATAACAACACTACTGCAGCAGTGAACAACTACAAACTAACCACATCTGCACAACCAATAAAACACTACTATTTCAGCAACTTCAATGACCCTTATCTTCAACAGCACCGCCACAACCAAACCCATTTCCAGCATTGTCTTGAAAGGAAAAATACGATGGCTACAACCAAAACACTAATCTTCTTGTTCGGCATAATTGCTTCGACTATCATCGTCGTTTCGTGTGCGAAAAGCTGCAAGTACTACAAGTTTTCGAGCAAAAAGGTATACAATTCTTGTATAGATCTCCCTGTCCTGGAAGGCCACTTATACTGGAACTACTCCAATACAAGCAACACGGCCCAGATAGCATACCGAGCAACTTTACCACAGGGAGGATGGATAGCGTGGGCGATCAACCCGACTGATACGGGAATGGTGGGATCACAGGCTCTTGTAGCCTTCTTAAACTCCACTGATGGAAAGCCGACCGTTTACTCGACTCAGATCAAAGATTATAAACCTTCAATGGAACCGGAGCCTCTAAGTTTCGATGTTTCAAGCCTCTCTGCCGAGCACGTTAAGGATGAGATGGTTATTTACGCGGCCATTGGTCCACTCGTTAATGCCACAACTGTTAACCAAGTGTGGCAAACCGGAAAATCGGTATCAAACAACGTTCCTCGTATGCATCCGACATCGGGTCCTAATGTCGAATCATCGGGTACATTGGATTTCTTGGCAGCTTAATATGGTAAGAATGTAAAACTCTAACAAGTATGACCATAATGGCTAAATAATCCAGCACGCGATGACAGTTCAGATACACTGGAAAACAGATGCAAATACATGTGTTACGCCAGATGTTTTCTCTCCTGTAACATTTTGTTATTCTACGCTTCAAGGGCTATTTATATACCTCACTTTACGTTTCCAGGTTGTCTATGAGTCTATGAACGGACATTGTAAGACGCCTAGTTTGGGCCATTAACTTAAAAATGGTACAAACAGAACATAAAATAGAGAGGAGCAGCTCATGCAAGATGCACATTCGGTTGAACAATGAGGTATGTCTCAATTTCTAGAAATCTTAAGATGGATAGGATCTATAATGCCAAACGTTACACACTACGACGAGCATAAGGTGGGAATCGGTACCTGCTACCGGTGAGTGAATGTGCTCGCCAATCAACATTACAACTCATCACAACAGCCAGCTTGTAACCGGCAAATCCAACGCCCACTGAAACACCTCATATTCTTGATACAGGTCATCTGTAAGAACAACAAACACTTAATTCTCATTGATAATGGACTAACAAGGGACATTGTATAAAACACTAGGATTGGTGCCAAAAACAGAATCTTTGAAATACCACATTGAAGACGTCCAAGATTAAAAACAAACTCCGCTCCTTACATCTTAAAACATATCAAACCAAGAATGAAACAAAACCACTAAAGAATTGGTTACAATATTCATCGACAGACTAGAGTCTTTCTTATAATAATTACCATACCGAATTAGATCTTGATCCATTTGAACTGGCTTAGTGACATACTGTAGAGGAAGTATGCACATGAACCAATGAAATCAAATTCTTGGCGATCCAGGCACAATACATAGAGGCCCTCCCTAAAAAAATCTTTGATCTGTCTCATCCTTTGATAAGTCAACAAGATCTCGTCAATACACCTAGAGGTTAACTAAGCGTATTTGTCATCCAGCACTCCGCCAAGACTTGAAAATGTGAATGAGGGAAGGCAAGGCAAGGCAATTCCTAGTTCATATGAAAAGCGGCTGAGCGAAATCTGCAAAGCTTCTCGTTAGCATGAGGCAGAACAGACGAGAATCAAATACGAAAACAATGAATTAATTAACTACATGCAAAGTTACTCAATAGGCCATGAAAACCTGTACCAAAAGCACGATTTTCAATCGACTGGAAAAAGAACAGAAGTAAATTTTCAATAATGAAGCAAATATCATCATAGACTCTAATACAGTCTCATTATCGAGCATAAGGTGAAGAAGTTTCCACAACTTAGTGAAAAGGAGGACTGAGTCTAACCAAAGACTGGTATTGTTGAATTTCCCGGTACATGCCTGAGAAAAAAATGCAACCAAGAAAGAGTCAAGAATAAGCTTAGATCCAAGGCAATTAATTAAGCACATTACAACCTAGATCTTATTTCGATATTGTTTCCATAATCACAAATCCACTTCAACCGCGTTTTGACTCCTTGGTGGCCAATCAGAAAAAGTTTCCAACATTTGCCTTCATAATCATTCACGTTGAGAACAAATTTCACTTCACCTTCCGAATTTCAGATAACCTTAGTCACCATACCATGCCTCTGCTACAGCAACAGCTTCCATATTCTTTTGTTCCCATCCCGCTCATCGCCACCTCCACGCATCCATTCCTGTTTCCTGCATGACCTCCACCGACACTCTAGACTCTATCATCCTGCCACCCCCACTGCCACCAAAGGTAAACTCTCTTACACTGTTGACTACTTCCTCCAATAATCCAGAATGAGACATCAGATAATGCACATAGCACATTGCTTGTTAGTTTGATATGAGGGTGTTGTTTGATGTCACATAATAAAAAAGTGCAATCAGTTCTATGCATATTGAATTGCACTAGTTTGCTTTATGTTAAAACTTGCGAATTCTAAAGCAACACATCGATACATGACCTGTTGTGTGAATCCCATCATCGAATCAGTTTAATACTATAACAAGTATGACCACAATGGCTCGATGATCCAGCATACGGTTAAAGCTCAGATCCTCAGATACACTCAGAAAAGATGCTAATATATGTGAAATGCCAGATGTTTGTTCTCCTATAATATTTTGTTATCCTTCGACTTCAAGGCTATTTTCTATACCCCTCTTTCAGTTTTCAGATTGTCAATGAGTGTATATCACATACGGACATTACAAGACACCTAGTTTTGACCACTAACTTACAATAGCTATAAACACAACAGAATAACACATGCAAGATGCACATTCGAATAGGCAATGAGGTTTGTTTCAATTTCTGGAGATCTTAAGATGGATAGGATGTAGGATGCCAAATGTTACGCAGCCCGGTGAGACGAAGGTGGGATTCAGTAGCCGCTAGCCTGCTACCGCTAGATGACTGCTTGCCAACCAACACTGTCAGCTTGTAACTGGCAAATCCTATGCCCACTGAAACAAGCCAAGCCTTATATCCCTTCCATGAATCTGCTCAATAGGTGCAACAATACACAGAGACCCTCCCCTAAAAAACTTTGATCTCTCTTCTACTTTTTCCTACTCGTAATCATAAAAAGTGCATTCCTTCGAGCAATGCCTTCAACACCATCAAGTCCCTCTTCTTTGATCAATAAATGAAATCCACGCTTAGATATATTTCATGCAAAAAGCTGTCGTGCCGAAGGTTCATGCAAAACACTGTAGTGACATGTACAATAACCCTTACTAGCCTCTGGTAAAACAGAATCGACACGAAAACATTGGAGTATAGGATCCCGTATTTGCAATGTCCCTCAATACTCATTGCAAATTCACGTGTTAGGCCATGAAACCCACACCGCAAGATACGAGTTTCAATCATCTAGAGAAACAATGGACTTGGCGAAAATGAATTGAAACGACAAGCTAACTATAAAATCCAAATCTTAAGGAGGAAAAACGGACGGCACAAAACCAAATTCAGGGACAACTCCTTCACCATGATTGTACTCACAAATCACAGCTAGTAGGATCATCCAAATGATCCTTTGAACATTGTTCACAATAAGTTAACCCACAACTACAACGAGTCTACGAGCAAGGAATAATCGAGCAACTCGACAATTCCCCCACAAAACTTTAAAGAACTATTCACTGTAACCTTTTGAGGTTAGCCCGCTCAACATCATCTGCCACCTTCAATCACCCACAAATCACCACTCGAAGACCTCGAAACCCAGTTCAACTTCTCCCATATTTCTCACGCTCACCGTCTCATCTACGCTGACAGCGGTCGCCGGCGACAGTGGAGGCGGCTGAAGGCGACCGAATCAGGTGTCTTCTCCGGGGAAAAGTCGCCGGAATCCTAGGGTTTATGGGAAATGACGTGGTAGAAGGTTGTGACCTTTCGCTTTGGACTATGGCATCAAGGTTCCATTGGGCCAGTTCAACAATCGAAGCCCAATGGGCCGCTTCATGGCTTGCAAATTTGAGGAAGAGGTACATGGACCGTGTTTCAAAAATTTCATGTGTATGCTTTGTTTTCACTTCGCTTAAAAGTTGCGCACAAAATGTTTCAACAAATTTTCCTCGTTTTGAAAAGGAAGTGAGGAAAGCAATGAATCAGATCATCACATCTTTGAACTTTAACTTCCACCATACTGCCTTGTCTTCAAAGCTAACAAACAATAATGACACTATGCGCCATGATAACTTCTCATGTCTCTCAACATCACCTACAACGCAAAGGAATCGTATGATATAGTATTGGCAATGTGTTCTCAACTCGAGCCATTTCTAGTCCGTTCCACGACCATGCTTCGCGTGCTTCACGTAATCCTCCTCTTCTACGTGGGACGAGTACTTTCTTCGCATTGCACCACTGTCACGACCACCAGGACCTTTCAGAAATGCATGTCGCTTCCCACTCAACAGGCATCCTTAGCGTGGACGTTTTATCCCAACAATGCGACGCTTGATCTCGCCTTCTTTGGAAACTTCATATCTCCGTCTGGTTGGGTTGGATGGGGGATCAATCCTACATCTCCCGAGATGACGGGGACTCGTGCCCTGATCGCCTTTCCAGACCCAAGCTCCGGCCAGGTCATTCTTCTCCCTTATATACTAGACCCGAGCGTGAAGTTGCAGACTTCTCCATTATTGTCAAAGCGGCTAGACATCCACCTTGTATCCTCCTCGGTAGCAATGTATGGTGGTCGTATGGCAACCGTTCATAGCAGCGCCACTGTTCAGATCTTCGCCACTTTGAAGTTGTCATCCAACAAGACCAAAATCCATCACGTTTGGAACAGAGGCCTCTATGTTCAGGGCTACTCACCCACAATCCACCCTACCACCGTCAACGACCTCTCCTCCATCACCACAATCGACGTCCTCTCTGGCTCACTGTCAGCACAGCATGATAACATTGCCTCGCTGAAGTACGTACACGGGATCATAAATGCGATCTCATGGGGTCTATTCCTCCCAATTGGCACAGCGATAGCACGTTACCTAAGGCACGTGGAATCACTCGGGCCAACATGGTTCTACGCTCATGCGGGCATACAGCTCGCCACATTCTTGATTGGAACCATTGGGTTTGGAATCGGACTAAGGCTCGGAGTCTTATCTCCCGGAAAAGTCTACGGATTACACAGGACCCTAGGATTCGTCGCGTTCTGTCTAGGGAGCTTACAGATGCTGGCGCTGTTTTTCAGGCCGAAGACAACGAACAAGTACAGGAAGTATTGGAAATCATACCACCATTTCGTAGGGTATGGATGCATGGTTTTGGGTGTTGTGAATGTTTTTCAAGGGTTTGAGGTGATGGGATTGAGCAGGTCATATGCTAAGCTGGGTTATAGTCTCTGTGTTTCTTCATTGATTGGAGTGTGCATTGCATTGGAAGTGAATAGTTGGGTTATTTTCTGTAGAAGAGCTGAGGAGGAGAAGCTGAGAAGAGAGGGTTTGATGGGAGGGTGTGGTGATCACAGTGGTATCAGTCATTGCTCAACGTCTCATAACTAGTCACGTTTGTTTGGCAGAAGAGATTAACATATGATAGGAGAAGGATAAGTTTAAATTAATGATGAAAGTGCACTTCAGTTTTTGTCGAACTTCACATATATATGGATCGGTATTGTAGCCGTTGCACTTCAGTTTTCTCATTGACAAGATTATCTGAATTGTTATTTATTGTGTCATTGTACTCTTGAGAATTAAAACGACTTGGTGTCTTTGCAGTATGTATGAGATCATATAGTAATACTACCAGACTTTGGAATTACTTTGTTATCTTGATTGAGTGTAAATTTGTATTCGCCAAAGCAGTGAACTGAAAATTATTTAGGAAACTTATCGCCGAAGTTTAATTATGAAACTTATTGGCTGTCTAATTAGAGGTTCCCTTTTGTTTTGCAAAATATAACCAAGAAGCTATTATAAGAATAGAAAACATCATTTTTAATTGTGTGTTTTTGTCATTTTTGTTTTATTTTCCTTTTATACTTGTTCCCCAAACGAGATGATTGTGAAAATTATCATTTTTGTTATAACTCATGTCACAAATGCAAAATTTCATGAAGCAAATAGAAAACCGCATAATCTCTTATCTTGGATGTTATGATTCAATTTTTTTTGTTAGGTTGATTTATCAAGTATCACAAACACAATTCATATCACTCTTATAATAAAATGATGTTTTTTTTTATTTTGCCGTACGGTACTAACTGACTTTACAACATAAAAGGTTTTCCAATCTAATTATGACCTATATGACACTGCTGATGTATTTCTACTTTTATGTTTCAAATTCATGATTAGAGCAAGTCCAATGAAATTAACAAAAAGGTTGTTATAATCAAAATATAACAAGAGACAGGTTTGTCCCTCCAATATACTTATCCTCTCATGTCAATTTGTCAATTTGACAGATGCCTCTTGCCCTTAGTAGGCGTTTTTCTCCCTACATCGTCATCCTCGTCTTAGACACTATCTGGTGTTTATCATCGATCTCCGATCGCTCACCATCATTCTCCAATCACTCACAACCTCATCCTTTCTGCAATCTCCACTTCTGTTTGTTCTCATTGCTCATTTTAGTTGCTTTCATGATAAGAGGCTCTTTAAAGAGATTGTTATGTTTTGAAGAGATTTCATCTTCTTTTACAGTGTAGTAAGGTTTTTCATATGTTTTGAGAGTTTTGGAATCATTTAAGGATTTTTAAAGAGAATTTTATGTTTTGCAAAGATTTGAGGTTTTTATGGTGTTATAAATCTTTTCATGTGTTTTTTTAGTGTTTTAGAGTCATTTTAGGATTTTCTAAAGTTATTCTTATGTTTTGCATGAATTTGAATTGATTTATGATGTTTTTAATTTTCTTGGAATGTTTTAAAATCATTTCAAGGATATTTAGATGGATTATTTTGGTAAAAGAGAGTTGAGGCTTAAGTGTTTTCATGTTTTTAGTGTTTTATAGTCTTTTTAGGATTCTTTAAAGAGATCTTTATGTTCAATGAGATTATTGTATGATGTTATAGTATTTCCATGTGTTTTGAGTGGTTTAGAGTCATTTTAAAACTCTTTAAAAAAATTCTTTCGTTTTAAGAGATTTGATATTGTTTTATGATGTTTTAATCTTATTTTTTTTTAGTGTTTTAAGGTCATTAGAATATTGATTTCTGCGTTGCACGAGATAAGATATCAAAAAATAAATAAATATTTTAAAATAACTTATTGACATATGTATCTATGATATAGAAATTTTTTTGAATTTATTGATAATAATGAAGAATTGTGAATAACAGAAAAGTAATTTTTAACGATCTTGCACCAACGTAATTTGTATCTAGGACTCAGACATTCATTCCTGCATCAACGTTTTCCCCTGCGACTCCTAATCCACAACTGAGCAGTTTCAATAGGCACTGCTGCAATTGAGCTAGCAGGCACATGAGACTTGTGGTTGAGATAAGGGAGCGGGTGAGAAATACTCCTACCATCATTTTCTTATGCAGACATGTTAGAGTTCTAGTTTTGCATTGCTCTGATGCAATGAACTCTTCTGCATGTAGCGCGACTCGCAAAAGGTGGAATGATTATGTTCTAGGGACATGACAGTGGTGGTCGAAACTAAACCCCGAACAGACTATGAGAACAGAAATGTAAAACAAACTTTGTTCTCTTGCTGCATCACAGAAAGAGAAAAATACGTAGCAGCTGGTACAATCACTGTCATCGTCCCTTCCTTTTGGCTTCCCTCTATACAATTCCGCCTCTGAACCAATGCAGCTATTGTAAGATACAAAACCATAAGCATGTAGCTGTTGCTGCAGATCAATGAGCTCCTTCATGTTTGAAGTGTGATTAGCGCACATAGGGGTTCAAATGTCACCATGGAGACGTTCGATATTTGTACAGAAACATTTGACAGACGACAGCCAGTCTCACTACAGTGTAGTTTTGAACCCAACACTCGCTTGCCATTAGGCTCAAGATGCTGATTGATTGCAATCCTCATTGCCAGAAGGAAAAAAACACGCACTGTTTTATTTAATTTTGCTTTAATAAATCAAAACAACCAAACGTTTGTCACCCTAGACTAGTGGTATGAATACTGCACTTCCTAGAATTATGTGCAACACAAGGCATTCCCATTAGACTAACTACTTCATGTACACGGTACACCAGACATAAAAAAAGGACTTCCACAAGGAGAGGTAAGAGAGCAGCATCAGCTCCCCTCATCATCATCCTCTAACTCGGCAAAGAAAGGATCGCTTAGAAGCTCAGATGCAGATGGCCGTGCCTTTGAAGCTGTGATGCATTTCTCAATGAAAGCCTTTACCTCGGGATCAGTAACCTTGTCGAAGGCTTGAGGCTTAATCCCAGAGGACACCTTCTTGTATATCTTCGCGATACTATCACACTCACTGTAAGGTATCTCCATGGTCACCATCTCGAGCAAAAACATCCCAAAAGAATATATGTCAACGGTCTCCGTGTAATCTTCCTCGTAAAGCTCTGGTGCCATGTACTCCGGTGTCCCAAGTATTGAATGTGCTATGTGGCTCTTGCCAACAATTGCTGCCAGTCCAAAATCACCTATTTTCACCTGCAGAGACAAACTGACGCACAGGTTCAGGGAATAATGGCAATATGGGGACTGAACAGTTAGACGGAAGACTTCAATCCGAAGTCAAGAGAGCATACCGTGCCAATATTGCCATTGATGAAGATATTGCTGCAATTGATATCTCTGTGAATGATGCAAGGTTCATGTGTGTGAAGATACTCCAAACCCTTAAGCACCTGCTTTGACCATTTCTTCAGAGCCTTGATTGATACATGACGATGCCGACTCCTATACTCCCTCAGGTTTCCTGAAGTACAAACTTCTGTTATGAAATTCAATGTGTTGCGCTCGGTATCCCTCCAAACACGGTATAAACTAATGATGTAGTCATTTTGCAGCTTTGCCAGTAGTTGAGTCTCTGAGAAAAGCCGATCTATTGCAGAGCGGTCTTTGCTGAAGTTCTTTAGCCGCACTTGATTCCAGGCAACCTCTATCCCTTCCTCCTGATCAAATCCTCTATAAACTTTTTTAACTGCCCCTGAACCCAAAAGGTCATCATATCGACCATAGCGACCTGTTGGGTCAACCTCAACGAACAACTCCCCATCAGTGGGATCGCTATTGTCAATAGGCATTATTTTATCTTATAAACTATACAGAATTGGATCCACCCGCTGACACTGGAACAGGAAAATTCACCCAGTAACAAGAGTTTGGCTCAGACACAACAGTGTGGAGCACTGCAGAAAATCAAAGGAAAACCTCAGCTTTCAAACCTGAAATGAAATGAGAGAACGCATGGTTATGATTAAAAAAGAAAGATTAATATCAGTAACCTACAGAAATAACTATAGGCTCAAACATTTAGGTGCCAAACTGCTTCAGTTTCCAATCATCATTTCTGTAGGCTCAAATATTTAGGTGCCAAACTGCTTCAGTTTCCAATCATCATAATTTTTATCAATCCAGAAACGGAAAAGTAGCAATTTATTTTCCTTTACAGCAAACAAAATCCTCTAGAACAGGAAGCCAATAAAATATGGTACATCGAAATGTAGAAAGAAGGTAGCCAAGCATGACTCCCACTGCCTATAAAAGATGGAGATTAATCTCTTTTCCTATTACCCATATCAGATTAAGAGCAAGGGACCAAATAGTAATCCATATCAGGCCAGAACAACTGCTGCAGACTTTGAAGTAGACAATTTAAGCCAAAGCTCAAGTCCTTATTACTCAATACTCACCAGCTCTCTACGCCACAATTATGAATTTAGAACTAAACATATACTAAAGCCAAAAAGTTTACAAAGCAAGAAGAGGATTCAAAGCAATTACAGTTAGTGCAATAGTATGATCCTGGCGAAACTGTAATGGTGACTTAAGTTCTGTTCATTCATCACTAATGTGACTGACAACTATTGCACATTTATTTTCTTATTTGGATAGATAACATTATGGCATATGCTCAGAATCATATTCTTAGAGTCGATACTCCACCTTCAAGTCCAATAACCACGTGAACTCGACACACCAAACTTAGATGTCATAATATTCTTCGTCGGAAAATCAACACCATACCAAAATTAATACCAAAAAGTTAAAAGGCAAAGAGAAAAAAAATCAGGTATAATTTTCGATGATTAAGGCGTCAATCGAGAGCAAACCTAGATGAAACCACCACTAACACGATCAATCCAATCCAATCAATGGAACCCAAACAATCCTCCATCGATATCTCAAAAAACAATCAAATCAAGCAAAAAACATCATAAACAGAATCAGCGATATATTCCACTAAGCGAATAATCTCTGATAAAAGGAGAAATCGAAAACGAATAGGCATCAAACTAATCAACGAGTAGAAAACTGGGGAGAGAAAAGAGAACTTACAGTGAGAGAGATAGCTGTGGCGACGAATTCGGCGGCGGCGAAGATGGGAGAGAGAGATCTCCGGCGAGGATTCTGCTTCAGCTTTGTGCGATGAGAACAAAACAGTCGGTGGAAACGAAGTGGGTTTGGGGGGTTCAATTTATAGGGGAGCTGTGAGAGTTGTGGTATCGCGGCTAGGGTCAGCATCACACGCGGTTGCGTTGATTTTTCCTTTTCTTTGCTGTTACTATGATATGAAGTGCGAATGCGAACGCGAAAGTCTTAAAATTATTATTATGTTATATTTTTTTCGTTTCATAATAAATATAACGAATGTTATCAGATAAATCTTAATCTTAAATTACGTCGTGGAAATATCTTTATAAAAAAAGAAAATAAGAAACATAAAGGATCAATTTCTTAATTTTTTTTGTCCATTTATCATTTATTATCATTCCATCCCATTATAAAAAGTGCGATATAGTTTTATGGAGAGAATGCAATGCTTATTACGCCACTAAAGATGGAACTTAAATATCATACTTAATCTTGTGATCGATATTTGGTTTGTATGGTTCAGGTTCGTAATTGATCTGAATAAGAGATAAGTATTCCCTACATGCCACAAAAATTGTAAATATCATTTATTTGAAGGATTTTTTTAAAATATCAAAATACTTTTATTTTTTATTTTATATCATATTCATTTATTCTATTTTTTTTCATATTCTTTTTTCTTTTTCCTTTCTCTCGCTATGCGATTAAAGGGGGAATTATTGCTAACCACCTCTCTTTGATCAATCATTTTACTGTATTCATTTGCTCTTCGGTACCTCGAGTGGTTAATGTCGTGGCTTATATTATGGCGAATCATATCATTGAGTGTTATCGACGGGGTTATTGGAGTAATACGTTATTTGCAAATATCCTCAATATTTGTAATCTGAAAAAGAGCAATGAAATATAGTGTCCAATTGGACATTTCAAAAAACAAAAACCTTCAAGACTTAAAAGTCTTTATTTAAAAATTCTAAACACACATAAATTTTTATATTCCTTCTATCCCATAATTTTTATATTATTTTGTCTTTTGGAGATGTCCTATTTTGTTTGTAATATTTTCTAAAATGGAATACTTTTTGTGTTGCGAAGACAAATTATCCTTCATTTATGTTTTCCCTCCCCTCATTTCCTGTTGGTGGTCATTTTTCGGGGAAAATATAAGGGCATTGGTGTCATTTTTACTCAATGTCAACCTACTCCTAAAAATACTTATTAAATCAATTTTTATAATAATTTTGGGACGGATAAAGTATAAATCAATTTATTATACCTAATGTACGACGGAGGGTGTATATAACTAAGAACTGCAAACTTACAAATGAAATACTCCCTTTTTTCCACGAAAATCGTAATATATATATGTATTTTATATTATTCTATATGTATAAATACAAGTCTCGTTTTCATATTAAATTATGTCTGATCATCCCGCAACATGTATTATGTTAAAGTACGTAATTTATTCAACCATTGATATTTCACGATAAATTTATAAAAAATTACGTTTGATCATCGTTATACACGTGTCAAACTTTATATCCGCACGCGTGTCAAGTCAATCTGTTGTGATTTTTGTGAGACAAAAGAGTAAAAGTTAACATTACATCACCCAGCATCACCAATTGAGCGCTATGATCTTAGCACATATATTTCCTCTATCCCATGAAAATCTTGCTTTATTCGAATGTCCCACAAAAATTATAACGTCTTCTAATTTGATAATGAATAACATCAAATCAATTATAATACACCCACTAATTATAATAAATTGTACTTTTAATATTATCTAATATAAATTTAATACACATAAATTCTCGATACGGATCAAAATATTATAATTTTCGTGGGATAATGTAATTGACTATGCAGTAAAATTCATGTTTTAATCAAAATTTTACTCAACGATATAAAATAGGGAAATGTGTGACTAATTTTATAATGTAAGTTTTACTTTTTTTTTTGTAAATTGAAAAAATTAATATAATAAGTTGATAAATATATACGGTCATATTTTAGTTATAAAATATACTATATTTTCAATAACTTAATGTATAATTTTTTTCATTTACAGTATAAAAATAAAACTTATTGTATAAAATCAGCTAGTAAGTTGTTACAAAATCAACCCCAACGCATCCTTTGAAATACTTCCTCTATCCCATAAAATTTATATTTTTTTTGATTTTGTATATGTGTCGATATAAAGTTTGACACGCATGAAACGACTATCAAACGTAATTTTTTATAAATTTATTGTGAAATATCAATGATGATTAAAATCGATTTGGTGATTTGATTCACAAGTTATGTTTGGGAAATACCACTCGTGTTTTCCGGATGGTTCTAATAATTCAATTTGTTTAGCTTAAGTATGTTAAAAAGTCAATTGTTTATTCAGATAACCACTTTTCCTGCACAATATCTCCCTCGGTCGCGTACTCCCATGTTTGCAGATAATTCAGGAGCCGAGGGAGTAATTATATTACACTCTGCGACTAAACTTGAATAGAAGGTATTCCAACTGTGAGTTTCCCAAACATAATTGGATACTACATCATGCTTCAACCTCTCATTAATAATGCTCGTGAATGACAACTCAGAAGAGGAGACTCATGTGACTTTCATCTTTCACAACTTGCCAATAAAGACTAACATAAAATCTAAATATCTTTCGAATGTATAATGAATAAAGCGGCAGGATAAGGATTCAACCACGAAATTAAACCTGCAATTACATTAGCGAGTAGAGCCTTATCGATTGAGAACTTGAGCTCAGATCAATCACATGATCGAGAAAATCCAAGAACAAATTCTACATGCATATCTAAACCTCCCAATGAAAACCGCAGAAGACAGCAACCAATAAACTAAGTTACCGACATATAAAATCCTTGACTGATCTAGAAACTACTCGAAAGATGGAAAAGGTTTCATCAAAAACTTGCAATGCACTTGAAGATGACCATGCCATGAAGAAAGCTCTGACCTCATTGAGTTCCTTCTTTCCCGTTCACAGGAATGCAATCTCGTACCCACGCATGGGCTCACAAAAAGTAATGACAGTGACGATACTGAAGATTGTCGATTCAGCGAGAAAATGAAGTCAACTTGAAAACCAAAAGCAAAGAAGGAAGAAGCAACTGGGCAGCCCAATACAGCTAAGAAAACTCAATATCCAGCAACTCACAAGATCCATGAAGCACCTTCGCATATACGAAAATACACCATAATTCTGATCACAACAGCAGAAGCTATTCAAATTCGACCATATGGGAACAAAAGGACCCACCCGGGGCCCTGACATGTTTATTTTCAAATACAGCACACACAATATCTGATATTCAGCACAATTACAGTACCTCGAGCTAACAAGGTCATTTTAAACTGCATAACAACTACGACTTCTGTCATTTGCCTGCAAGAGAAATCAGAAATCACTCTGCTAGATGAAACACTGATTAAAGAGATGTTGAGGATATGTGTGTGCAGGTTTATCCACATCGACCGTAGAGATACAGAAAGAGTAGAATATATATATGAGGAACCCATAACCATCAACTTAGATTTTTGTTTGTGTCCATTTCACCTGTGTATCGACCCTTTCCTTTTTGGGCTCTCCCGTGAATCCTAACAAGAGGATCACCCACAAAACAAAAAAACCGCAAAAAAAAAAAAAAAAAAACACAGGATAGAATTACAATCTATGGCTAACACCCATGATCGAGCTTCATCACATCATCCCTACACCATTAAAATAGCATCTCCTGGACTAGACCTAAAGCATCACCATCTCAAATCAATCCCAGAAGAGTCTCATATCAAACCAGGCCCGCTTACCGCATACCACATGGATCAATCCCTTCCCATGGATAAAAGGACAACTTTTTCTCTTCTGAATTCTTTTGTTGAACTTGGGTTTAGAACTTAAATATGAGAGAGAGAAAAACTAGACTCTGCTGCAGAACGGATGACATTAGGTCTAGACTAGAACTTACATTGAACAGGCCAAATGAATTCAAGGGAACATTATTTGATCTATTAACCATGATTTTACAAGATAAAAACTAGGAGGATACCCAATGAAAGAGCAAAACACAGGCAGGATGAACATGTGAAGTAGAGACTTAGCATTGCAACCGTAAGAAATGTGAAATAACGGGATAGATGGCATCCAAGAGAGATGGAGGAATTAAAAGAAACTTAAAATATGACATTTCTTATCAATGAGTTCGCATAGGACATGCACAATATAGAAAAACATCATCTTTTCCACAGTCATGATACAGATATTTCAATTATTTACAGCAAATCTCAAGCATAGAATGGATTAAAAATATATTCACCTCTAAATCTAAGATTAACTATACTCCCTATCCTTTTCTCTGTCTCTCTTGTGCAGGACAGATTAAGGGGTTACTTCAACTCTAAAATTAACCGAACTCCATTTTATTAAACGTAGAAACTGGACACTTTAATTCCACGATAAGTTTCCACCTCAGGTTGAAAAGTCCCCTGACACGTTGGCACCCAACAAAATCATTAACGACCTTCCTTGCATCTAGATTACTAAATAGGACTCTACCAATTCCGCTCTTCACTCCGACAACTCTAGAGTCTGGACTTTGAAGCTTGGTAAACTAACTCCGACAACTCTAGTTCGAATAGTATTGGAAAGAATTGATTAAATGAGATGTAACGATTTTGATGTATAACTTTGTCTAAACATGAAACAAATCAATTATGAAGAATGTAAAATCTTTACTTATATCAAACAATTATATGAACTTTGTCCGTCAATAATGATTAAACTTCTATGAAATAATATAATCTTTTCATATCTTATCATGACGTTGTCCTTCATTTAATTATATTACAACAAACGTTTTATATAATAATATAATGTCTTTCACCGATATATAATTTACTCAATAATATGGAATAATTTATTGTCTTAATGTCTTATAATGATGTTGAATTTTGTACTTCTATGCAACAACCAACAATCAAATTATACCAAATGTTCAAATTCAATATACAAGTGACACTCATGTGTGACGATTATTTTATGCATCAATGATATGATATTTATATGATGTAATGTATTCAACATCAAGATAATTTCAACATGCACCGGTTTAACATCATGACATTTTTTCATAATACGAACAATAATTCATACACCCAAAACGTCTTCTCAAATATAACATGAACAACACTTCATACACCTAAAACGACAGTTCATATATAACTCGAATAATAATTCATACACCTAAAAAGTCAACTTATTCATAATATGAACAATAATTGATACACCCAAAATATTTGTTCAAACATAACATGAATAACAGTTCATACACCCAAAACGCCAATTCATGCATAACTCGAACAATAATCAATACATCCAAAATGCCTCTTCAAACATAACAAGAACACCATTTCATACACATAAAACGTCAGTTGATACATAACACAAACAACAGTTCATACATCTAAAATGTAAGTTCATACATAACACAAATAACAGTTCATACATCCAAAACGTCAGTTCATACATAACACGAACAACAATTGATACATCCAAAATGTCTGTTCAAACATAACAAGAACATCATTTCATACACCCAAAACGTCAGTTCATGCATAACACAAACAACGTTCATACACCCAAAACGTCAGTTCATACATAACACAAACAACAGTTCATACACCCAAAACGTCAGTTCATACATAACACAAACAACAATTTATACACCTAAAATGTCTCTTCAAACATAACAGGAACATCATTTCATATACCCAAAACGTCAATTCATACATAAGACGAACAATAATTCATGCATCAAAAATATCAGTTCATACATAACACGAACAATAATTCATGCATCAAAAATATCAGTTCATACATAACACGAACAATAGTTCATACATCCAAATCGTAATTTCATACATAACATGAACAATAATTCATACATCAAAAATATCAGGTCAAACTTCAAACATAACACGAATAATAGTTCATACACCCGAAACACTAGTTTATATATAACACGAACAACAGTTCATACACCTGAAATGTCAGTTCATCCATAACACGAATAATATTTTATACACTCAAAATATCAGTTTATACATAACACGAACAACAATTCATACACCCAAAACTTGTATGTAGTCATCAATCTCACGAAATACTTCATCTCATCAATTATATCAGGACCCCGAACTTTTAGCGTACACATTAGACAATGATAAATCGTCATGAATTATGATACCAATACCACTAAAATAAAAACCATGCTCAAAACACGAAGCATCAAATTTAATCATAGCAGTATCATATTTCCCTTTGAAACACCGCAACCACCATGCTCGATCCGCGTCAGTCCGTCCACATTCATCATCTTCATTATCGTCCACATTCATCATCACCAAAATGACATCATCAAACCAGATAATTCAAACCACTAGCAACCATAACAGCGAAACTCAAAATCGTCAATTTATTTGAATGAAAAAATGAGTTACCAAACAACTCTATCCAATAGACCACAACCAGCGTCGTCTTTGTAGGATCATCTAAGGGAAATCGGTATGGGATAGTGCAGTCTTTGTAGTTGGGCTCGATCGAGATCGTACAATAGCTCGTCGGAGGGAGAACGACGACGACGACGGTGGTAGCGACAACACATGAAATGCATGGTTAAGGAGAATGAAAGGGGTGTGTTATGGTAGATTAAGTGATGTGTGGTTTGGTTAAAATGAGGGCATTTTGGGTGTTTTAGATATTTGGGTATGAAAATATAAAACAAAATTTGAATAGATATCTAAAGATGTCATAAATTTTTTTGGACACTAAAATAAATATTGAAATTATGTTATGTGGTTTAAAATAATTACCCCTTATTATTATCAAAGCAAAAACTCATGACATTGATTTATATTTTCCAAATTGGTTTTAGATTTGCCTTGGGCTCAATAATTTTGCTCCGGCGAGAGTGCGTGCCTACTTTTTCATCCTTTCGTATATAATCTAGGGAGAACTGAAATGTGATGCCCATTTTCACCCTGAGCAAAACATCAATGAAAACATGGGCTTTCCACACAACCCTAACCAGCTACACACCAAATCATAAACCCTAACCCTAAATCTCACTCCATCTCGTTCTCTCCCCTCCGACAATGTTCTCTCCGGCGACGAGGAGATCCGGCTACGGCGTATCAAGGATCAGTAACCATCCGCCGGCGATTCCGGACTCTTCTTCGCCAATGACTCCCGCGGTGGACAGTCGGAGATCGATCTTTGATGGCTCAGTTTCCAATCGCCCGAAGACCGGGACTCCGGCTCCATGGTCTTCTCGGTTGTCTGTCCTTGCGAGGTGTGTGTTCTTGCCTCTTGCATTCAGCGTTGAGCTTGTAGGAAACTGGATTTTGGAAATGCTTTATGTTTTTTATAGTTTTGCTGCTGTTGATTTGTGTGTTTTGGGAGTGAATTGGTAATGTGTTCACTGGCACAGTGTAAATGGAGTCGTGTGAATCACACAATTGCGAATTGAGATGTGAGGTATACCATATGTCTAGCTTAGTATCGACTAGGCACCCAAAAGCGAGAGGAAATTATTCAAATATAGAAGAGAGAATAATCATCTGGGGACGTTAGAAGTACTCATTTTTCATATTTGTATGTTATGATTATTACGTGTATGAAATATAAGTTTACCTTATGTTATTTTGTTTTCCAATCTTGTTCTGTCACTGTATTTCTCAAGGTAGAAGTGCAATCCTCTATCAAGCTATCTGTCTGGAAGTCTTAACATTCCTTCGTTGTAATTCAGAGCAAAAAAGGACTGATAAACGTGAGAGAAAACAAGGGGATGGGGGAAGAGTTTTTGTCAGTTGTTAGGAGAACTAAACACCTCAGCTGTGTTCCTTTTTCATGCTCCAGAGGGATGTAATGCTGAAATATACCACCAGCTGTCCATGGACTGTGTATAGGTGCGTTGTTTGCAAAAAAACAGGATACTGTTGTCTCAAGCTGAGCTCCGGCATTGAAGAGCATTTGGCCAAACTGAGAATTGGCATCATTTTTGTCTCAATAGCTTTGTGATTTTGGTGGTGTACCTTAGTTGGATAAGTCATAGCAGTTCAATCGTCGTGCTCAACAGTAATCTTGTGATTCAAATAAGAGCATGTCTTGAATTTTCTCCATTTTCCTTATCAGTATTCACAAGTGGAACCCTGAGAGGTCACCTCCATGGTGTTCCACCTGTCTTTACCAGAGATTGATACCTACCATTGTTGTATAATCTACTTGTCTCTCTTTCTTTGCTGACTACATAGTACTAACTAGCTTGTTTCTGTGAGGCTATGAGCTGATGTGTGGTACTTCTTCTGTTAGTGAGTCTTTCAATTGTCTCCTGCATAACTGCTGAGTTTATCGGCTTGTATATGAATGGGGAGGGATACATGATCATGTATGAAGCTTGGCTGACATTTCAGAATTTATATTCGATTTTGTGAATTAAAAAGATCTTTGTGTTAATCTTTGTATAGTACTAGGAGACTGATCGTGGTAATCTGACTTTCTAGAACCCCACCAATGAAGAGAGATGAGAAGATAGATGACGGTGGACAAGTCCATCCTGTATATATTGGAGATTTTCCACAAGTAGTTCGTGAGGAGCAGGCGATCTTCCTACAAAAATCTGCATCTGGTTAGTTTTTTTTTTTTTCCTTTCAATCATTTTACTATTGAATTTTCTGAGAAGGTTGTGATTTATGAAAATGCTCATTTCTTTTTGACGGGGGACAATGTCACTGCTTCAATTTCAGGTCAACTGAACATTACTGGTGGAATCGACAAAGTAACTGCATTGACCTGGATGGTATGTGGGAGCCGTCTGTTTGTGTGGAATTATTTATCACCCGCTTCAAGTAAATGTGTATCCCTTGACATTCCTGCTGATGTTTCATGGATTAGTGGTGTCAAACGAAGTCCGCATCTCGGTTCTAATTGGTTGCTCTGTGTTATTAATTGGAATGATGTGTGTGGGGGCTACAGAAATGTTAGAAGAGAGTTAAAATCAGCGGGGATAGTTTTATGTAATCAGAGAACTCAAGCTACTGTATACTGGCCAGACATCTATTCGCCTAACGGGAACACTCCTGTTACATCTCTTGCATCTTCCAAAGAATTGGAAATATTTCCATCACATGGGGACGGAACGAGCCCTATGAGCTCCAGCCATCATTCCAGTAGTGGAAGTGACATCTCTGAACCTAGCTCTTATAATTCTTTGATTGCCTCTGCCACTAATGTCAACCAGTATGCGTGTCTTGCCCTTGCAAGTACTTCTAATGGACAGCTGTGGAAACTCCTTTGCAGCCCCTCTGGAATCGTTCAAAAAAAAGTCAATAATGATATTTTCGCTTCGCTATCTCTCGTGGTTTCTGGAGTGCAACGGACTGGCACAAAGGGGTACCCAAGATCACTGGTTTGGCGCCTTCCATCCTTCTCTGCTGTACAAACAAATAGACAATTCTTTATGCTGACGGAACATGAAATACATTGTTTTAATGTTGACTTGTCCTCTTCTTTGAGCATTTCGAAACTGTGGTCTCATGATATAATTGGCGCCAATGATGAATTTGATGTCAAGAAGGATTTGGCTAGTGAGACAAGAATCTGGCCTTTAGATGTTCAGGTGGATGACCATGGCAAAGAAATATATATTCTTGTTGCAATCCATTGTGTTGATCGAGTGAGCAGTTCAAGCTACATGAGGTATTCCCTTCTAAATATGAAGTATATTGATGGCACGGACCTCCTGGAACCTGCCAATTTAATGAATAGAAGAGTTTTAGAGAAAAAGGCCCCTCTCCAGGTGATAATTTCAAAAGCAAGGATGGAAGAGGAGGAAACCTTGTTATCCATGAAACTCCGAATTGGTGGCAAGCCTTCAGGGTCTGCTACCATACTTTCCAGTGATGGAACTGCAACTGTATTTCATCCACGGAAAATTTCCACACGACTGTATCAATTTGACTTACCTTATGATGGCGGTAAAGTTCTCGATGCTTCAGTTTTACCATCTTTGGAAAATGGTGAAGAGGGTGCATGGTCTGTATTGACTGAAAAGGCGGGAGTGTGGGCAATACCAGAAAAAGCGGTTTTACTTGGTGGGGTGGAACCACCTGAACAAAGCTTTCCGCACAAGGGAAGCTCGAAAGGAGGATCTGGTGGGGATGACACGAAAAATCTTGTAAAGGAGGGGAATCTTGCTTCTGGGAAGATTAGATCTGAAGCAGGGGACTGGAGAGAGAGAGAGGTTGCAAATGTTGGTGCAAATATGCAACAGACTGCCCAAGATGAAGAAGTTGAGGGTCTGGTCAACCTTTTGTTCCATGATTTTCTTCACTCTGGGCGAGTTGAGGATTCACAAGAAAAGCTGAAAAAATCTGCGGCTTTTGAGAGGGATGGGATGATAAATGCATTTGTTAGGCTGAGCAGATCACTCGTTGACACGTTAGCTAAGCACTGGACAACAACCAGAGGTGCAGAAATTGTATCCTTGGCTGTTGTTTCCACTCAGCTTATGGAGAAGCAGCAGAAACATCAGAAATTTCTTGAATTTCTTGCTTTATCCAAGTGTCATGAAGAGTTATGCCTAAAGCAGAGTAAGATCCACTTTGATGATACAAAGTTTAGTATTTCTATGTTGGTGATTTATTTATATTTATTTCCATTGACTACAAGTTCTAAAAGTTCTTAATGCTACTGCCTGATAGAGGTCACGGTAAGGAAGATCCTCTTATCTCTGTCTGTTTTGCGCGGGAACTGATGAATATTCGTTTAAGTGTTTATGGTCACTTATCTCAATTTTTTTTTCACTGTTTTCCCTTGTTATTATTGTATTATTTTATTATAATTGTTTTATTATTATTGTTTTTTTTGTCCGATGCAATGAGAAGCCATATCAGGAGTGGTGTTCTGTTTGAATATGCTGTGATCCTTCCTAATCGGAATTTCAAACAGCTCTAGTTTGTTTAACGTAGAGCCAAATGAACTTTTGTGATTTTGTTCCATTATTCAGTTGTTATTCTAACCAGACGTAACGGAGAAACAAAATTATGTGTTCATTGCTGATCTACAACTGTTTGACACAGTCATTTATTCTTTAGATTTGGAAAAAGAAAAAAGAAAAAACAGGATGTCTACGAAGTTATCAGGATTTATAGGGGGGCCCTTTTACTTGTCTCAGGTTTCATTCGCTCCCAGCTGCACTGCTTCTTTTTCCTTGTGAATTTTGTTGAGATGTAAAACCTTTGTCCTCTTTGACATGAATGGCATGCCGATCAACATCGTGGTTTTCAAGTATACAATTGTTTGGATGATCCACAGTTAACTTTCCTCCAGTACTTTCTTTTTTATACTAATCATCTTGTGTTATCTGATGTCTGATACTTTGCTTTAACAGGATGTGCTATGCATATTATTATGGAGCATGGCGAAAAACTCGATGCAATGATTCAACTGAGGGAGCTACAAAACAGGATCAGTCAGAGCCGCCAAACGGTGGACAGCTCCCACAGCTTTGGTCCTGAAAGGGATGTGTCAGGGTCATTATGGGATTTAATCCAAATTGTTGGAGAACGGGCCCGCAGAAATACTGTTCTTCTGATGGACAGGGACAATGCTGAAGTTTTCTTTAGTAAAGTTTCTGAGCTTGAGCAAGTTTTCTATTGCATAGACATGCAGCTGGATTCTATTATCAGCCCGGAGCAGCATACGAAGATTCAAATCAAGCGGGCATGTGAACTTGCTAATGCATGTGCAACACTTGTACACAGTGCTATGCACTATAGAAATGAGCATCAAATGTGGTATCCTTCACCTGATGGCTTGATGCCTTGGTATTGTCAGCATGTGGTGCGCAATGGGCTTCGGGCCCTGGCTAATTTCATGGTTCAGGTTTTAAATGAATATGAAGTTGATTTGTCTTTGAAATCCGACGTGTGCTCTCATCTGGAAGTGCTTGCAAACATTGTGCTAGAGGCTTATCTTGGTGCAATAACTGCAAAAGTGGAGCTTGAAGAAGAGCACAAAGGGCTTGCAGAAGAGTACTGGAATAGAAGGGATGTCCTTCTTGGCTCACTTTATGAACAGATCAAGGTTTTTGTTGACTTTCAATGTCAGGCTAAGGTGATTCTCGCCATCCTCTCTAAGCTGGGATATAATTGAACTGATCGTGCTTTATAGGGTTTCCTTGGTACAACTTTGGTCCTTGCCAAATGTTACTATTTTATGGGAGTAGTTCTGATCTGCTTTTACATCCAAGTGGCATGGTTTCTTCAAAGACATGACAATTGATGCTGCAAAGGCCAATCTTAATACCTAGATATAGGGAACAAAAACCATAAGTAAAATCTCTGAACTAATTTAATCATGCAAATTACATGTCCTGATGCTGAAGTTAAAATTCTGAAATGCATCCAGTATGCCAGGGGTAAAAGAACAAGTGCGAATGGTGAAAATTATGCTGCAGTCACAATTGTGAACATGGAGATTATTTCTGAAATTTGGCCTGCAAATGAGCTGAACCAGTCTCCAACAATAGCTAATAAGTTTATTACCCATCAAAAAAATTTGGGGTCTTTTGTTGAGTGTTTTGATGTTTCTAGGTAGTATTTTTTATTTTTTTTTAAAGAACCTTTGTCAAGTTGAATTCTTATCTCTATTTTCTTGAGCTCCTGGAAAACTGATGTTCTTGTGGGAGAGATTGAGAAGTCTAATTAGGATCATCTACTTCAATGAAATAGTTCATGCATAAAGATATTGTAAATGTTTTATTACAATGTGGCTTTTCCATCTTCGGAGTAGGAAAAGGGTTTCTCCATCTGTTATATCTTAGGCAGCTTTTCCTTCCTCTTAAAAGTATATGAATTCTTCTTCCTTGACAATATCACAAAGTACATGCATGCATAATTTCTCCTACGATTTTATTTTCAATATTGATAACCAATACTTTGGACTCCATCCTCATGCACTTTGGCTGGAGTACTTTTTCAAGTGAAATTTAGAATTCTGGATCAGATGATGTTTATGTAAAAGCTCTGAGTTTCATCAACCTCGCAGGATTCAATGGAGGAGGCTCAGGAAGAGAAAGAACTGATCTTCAGAAGACTTTCAACAAATTTGTTATCCACAGCAAGACGGCACGAGGGTTATCATACACTTTGGAACATCTGTCATGACCTTAATGATACTGCGCTCCTTAAGAACTTTATGGTACTACTCCCCTCCTTGTCCTTGTATTAATGGGCTTATTGTTTGTTGGATGTCTGCATGAGAATTTATTAATTTTTTATGTATGTTTCTTCTGCAAATTTGTACATCTGCATAGAGTTCTGACTGTATGTTTCTCTCTAGTCCCCCTTTTTCTGCTTGTGTACTTTGATTCCTCCTTTGTACCCATAGTTATGAGATGTTTGATAAGGTTCTACTTGCTTTCTTTGTTTCACATTTCTATTCCCGGATTCATATGCAGTATGAGAGTATGGGGCCTAAAGGAGGGTTCAGTTATTTCGTATTTGAGCAATTGTACGAGGAAAGACAGTACTCTAAGCTCTTAAGATTGGGAGAAGAGTTCCCTGAAAGACTTGCTACTTTTCTGAAGGACCATCCAGACCTTCTTTGGCTTCATGAGATATTTCTTCATCGGTTTTCTTCGGCTTCAGAAACGCTTCATGTCTTAGCCCTGTCCGAAAATAAGCGTTTCACAACAGAAACTGAAGAAAAGATGATGCCTGGATTTGCAGACACAGAATTGCAATTGCCAGATAGAAAGCGACTTTTGTATCTCTCAAAGATAGCTGCAATGGCAGGTTTGTGCTATTTCACCACCTTTCAGTTATTTTTTATCCATTATTTCTCATATCATGTTTTGCGGGCATTGAGCTAGGTTTTTCCTGATCAAAGGATCTACTTCTGTCAGATTACATATTTTATTTTTTAATTGTCCAAACATGGTGATCTTTAGTTTGTTGGCTGTCATTAATTACCTGGAATTCATTATCTAGATGGTCGCTACGTTTTATTGCCTGCAAAGGTCCCAAAATGTCACTAGTCCTTGATTGACATTGACTATGAGCTTAATAGGTAAAGAGATATGCTGCAGTTCCTACGAATCTTATCTGCCTTCCTATTTCCTTTACTTTCGTTTACAAGTTACTATGCATCTAAAGATGAAGTAGGAATTTGAATTGGTAGTTTTATACCATGATAATCTACTACTCTCTTCTATAGTTAAGTTACATGAGAAGAAAAAAAGATACCCTACATTGGCATTTACATGGTTAAGATTTAGCCCATCACGGCGGCTTAATTTTCTACCCTGCACCAACATATTAGTTCACTATAAATGGAGTACTAAATTTGGTCAAGCATTCTCATGCTTTATTCTGGAGTATCAAATACAAAAGTGAGCTCACACTCGTGAGTAGGAACAAGTAGAGACATTAAATTGGTAATTTTTGTATAAATGCGATATAGTGGGTACCTATATGGTAATGACAGTAGTAAGACCTCAAATGCCCTTGTTGGCAATTCAAGTCTGTAAAGTTGCTATCGTTGCGTTTCTTTTCAAGTCTGCCTACAGACCATCTTTTCTTTTCTTTTCAAACATCCTTGATTGTATTATCCTATTTATGTGATGAATTAATTTCATATCGTGAGGATTAAATCTGAAATCTTAACCGGTTGCATTTTCAAGGATTTCTTGTGTTCACCCATCAGTAGAGCTATATAGCCATTCTCAAGGATGTTCGAAATGCGAGTCCATTTTGTACTATAATACTTCGTCTTCAAGAATGCATCTGCTGATTTTTCTCCTTTTTGTGGTGGAATGTTATCTCTTGAAAGATGAATTCTTAACAAGTATTTTCATCATATGATATCATTTCTCAATTTTAGTATGTTGCTTCATATACGGAATTGAGCAGGTCAGAACACAAACTGTAGGGCAGATGCAGAGCGCATTGATGCTGATTTGAGAATCTTGAGCTGTCAGGTAAATTGATGGCATCTTATACCCTTGAAATGTCACAACTTATTGTCATCAACCCCTCATGATTAAAGAACCTTAATCAAGCAACTCACTTTTCTAAGATAATGTGTCTACTTTTGCAGGAAGAAATTCTGAAAGTCCTTCCTGATGGTGAAGAGAAGCAGAAAATTGGACACCATCTCCTTCCCCCGGGGGATCTTATCAGGCTGTGTCTCAAAGCTCCGACCCCAGAGCTCTTACTAAAGGCTCTGGATATCTTTGCTTGGACCAGCTTCTCCTTCAGATCACGCAACACGACTCTGCTAGAAGAGTGTTGGAAAGTTGCTATTGATTTGGATGACTGGGAAAAGCTTCATCAATTTTCTGTGGCAGAAGGATGGAGTGACGTGGACACCCTGCGGGTTCTCGAGAAAACAGTTCTTTTCCAGGCTTCGCACAGATGTTACGGACCTGAATCAGGATCCTTCGAGGGAGGGTTTGATGAGGTGCTGCCTTTGAGGCTAGAGACCATGGAGCCTTCAGATTTGATGGGTCCTGCTTCCTCAGTCGAGATGATCTTGATGCAGCACAAGGATTTTTCAGATGCAGGAAAGCTCATGCTCACAGCAGTCATGTTGGGTAGTGCACGAGCTGACATTGATACAGAAGATGGTGTTGCTCCAATGGAGTAGCTTTGCAGTGCGGAGTAGCTTCTGAGATGGCGTCGTTGCATGATAGAGATTGTTCATTAAATGATCATTACCAGCTTAACCCTGAGACTACCCTCATGCAAGTTCTTGGATATGGTTTTGGGTGGTTTCAGGTGCGGATTGGGGCATCTGAAATTTTTGTCGTGGAAGATCTGGAGTTGCTTTTGCTGTTGGCTTGCGAAGCTATCAAAACTGTACAGTCGGGAATGCTAGTGTTTAATGAGCTTAGTGTTGAGGCGTTCGAGTGATTAGAATTATGATCCGTGCAGACCCGGAAAGAAACGAGGTTATCGAAATGGGAACCATTAGCTCAGGTAATACAAGCATCGGCAGATGATTTTCTTCCGTAGTTGCATAGACTAAAATCTTACTTTGTTGACAAGGGTTGTCCATCTGTATTTCTGTATTAGTTGTAGTAATGTAACTACCTTTTGATTGGCTAGCCTCCCCCAACTGGTTTTCCCTGTGATTTTCTGTCGAAAATTTTCACAACTCATTTAGTGCTCAGCAGTACTCTATCTCAGGTGTGATCAGAGAGTTTGCTCGTGTGACTATATTGGCCGTCGTTCTGCAGGATTGATTTCCTCCACGGAACGACCTCCATCCGCCGATGCCTTGCTGGTTCTATCTGCATATTTTTGTGTCTTCAGCTGATTGCAATGGGCTTGCTAGAAGGGACACAAGACAAGGCAAAAACAAACACAACACCTCATTGCTAGCATCAGCTTCAAGGTTGGAAAGCCAATACCAAATGGTCCAACAATTACCTGGCAATGAGCTTGCTGCTGGATATGCTTATAATCTTGGAATTTTGATAGTTGACATTTATTTCGTTGGATTATTTTCTTCCGTCTTACAAGCTGCTGAAGATAGAGTAGCTGGACAATCTTACAAATAAGCCTTGATTACTGATCCAAGGCGGTGCGTCGTGATTCACACGCAACAGAATAACTAGTTGATACGCAACAGAATAACTAGTTGATACTCGTGACAATTGGATTTCTTTTTCCTAGCTACTCTGGTCAAGCTGTTACCGTCACTCTGAGTCCATATTGAAACAAGAAGGATTGTTCTGGAAAAGCCATAGCATATCCTGCTGTAGAATAACATTCCCATTTTGAAAAGTTAGGCCCTGTAACAATCGCAAACATTGTGTACATGTTAAACCGTGTCATTTAGGATGCTGAACATGTTATAAACGAAGAATGCCAACCATTGTTAGTTGGAGTTAGATAATGACTACTCCTTTTGTGATCAATGATGGTCCGTTTCGTACATGTGGTCCATCTACTGGTTGCTATATGTAACTGATCAGAAATCACAATTAGCCTACAACAAGCGCCCAAGATGGAGCCAACCGATTCATCTGAGGTGCTACATGAATTCTCCCCTCTATTTCGAGTTTACAAAGGCGGTCGTGTCGAGAGGTTCCGGGAGATCTCTTCTATCCCTGCCTTTCCCTCCGGTGACCCCAAAACGGGGGTCAGATCCAAGGACACTGTCGTTGCACTGGATACTGGTGCGTCAGTTCGTCTCTTCGTCCCTCCTATTAAGAACCTGAATAAAAAGTTGCCTCTCCTTATTTACATTCACGGTGGAGCGTTTTGCATACAATCCGCCTTCTCTTCGGTCTTTCACAAATATGTCAGCTCTCTTGCATCCGAGGCAAATGTCATAGCTGTTTCGGTCGAGTATAGGCTAGCACCGGAGCACCCTATCCCTACGTGCTATGACGATACTTGGGACGTTATCAGGTGGGTGTTCTCTCATGCTGGTTCTCAAGGACCTGAGACTTGGTTGAATTTATATGCCGACTTTGATCGAGTTTTCATAGTAGGCGACAGCGCAGGGGCAAACATCGCCCATCAAATGGTTATTCGCTCCACGCTGGACCATGATGGCCTGATAAAAGTATTAGCTCTTGTCCTTGTTCATCCATTCTTTGGAGACGATGAGCCTGATAAGTTATGGATGTTTTTGTTCCCGGACAACTCAGGGACTGATGACCCAAGGCTCAACCCTGCAGCTGATCCAGCTCAGCTGCTGAGTCTCGGGTGTAAAAAGATGCTGATCTGCTTGGCTGAGAACGACCATCTAAAGGGCAGAGGCGTGGCTTACCACGAAGCGCTCAAAAAGAGTGGATGGGATGGTGTGGTTGAGGTTTTTGAGACTGAAGGTGAAGGTCATGTGTTCCATTTGTTTAACCAGGATTCTGAAAGGGCAGTTGCATTGTTGAAACGGGTCGCGAAATTCATGAAGCTCACCTGTGTTTGAGTGCAGGACTTGATCCATGTCAATAACTAGGCATGAACTTGACACATACAATGAGTTATGTATGATAAGGTAGTTTGTCATGGATTTTAATATCAAAAACCATATTGATTTTTGCTTCGTTGATTGTATTGGCTATCGTGAGACCTGGTTTGCTTGGGATTGCTGGGGTCTTCCCACTGGATGAGTTATAGCTTCAACAAATATCATTCTTATTGAGGATATGTATCAACAACCTTTAACCCATTAGTTTAGGGTTTCTTTGAGTCTCCTTCGGGATGTTGACTCTCTCGTTGGACCGTCATTGAATAGCAAAAATAGTATCTCCTTCTCTTTTTCGAATGTCCTTAAAATATTTGCATATCCTGTTACGATTTTTGAAAAAACATTTATCTTGTGCGGAACTATTGGCAGGAGAGGTTTAGTTTGTATATGGATGATGAGGAAATGCAGGAGTTGATGGAGTTTGAGGTCGTGTTTGATGCGAAAGACGGAGTTCTGAGGATGATAGATTGTGTAATGGGGTGTTTTGTTTGGTTGATGCAGAAGAAGGTGAAGGGGAAGGTGTGGTGGTGCTGTGGAATCCTGTTATTTGGAGATGTTTGGCAGTACGGAAAGAAAGGATAAGTGGGAGGGATGATCGTGGTGTCGGGGGTTTCAGTTTATGGATTGAGTGTGACAGGTTGAACAATGAGTATAAGGTATTTGAGGTTATTTTATGATATTTTATGATATTTTTATCACATTCTATTCGTTTTTTGTGTGTTTTGTATGTGAATGAGAATGGTTGCGATGGAATTAATAATTGGATGGAGTATAAGGCATTGGTTGAGGTGTACAGGCTTAGCAAAGGGTTGTGGGAGGAGTTGGGAGCGTGTGTTGATCTGCCTTTGGTTCATTATAAGCAAGCATTTGTCGACTGGGTGGTGCATTGGTTGTCTTGCTGTAGGAGCTCGATCGTGGGATTTGATGTTAATGTTGATGTGTTCAGGGAGATGAAGCTTCCAAGTGATTTGCTGTGCTCCGCTTCGTGTTTGTTGATCATGGAGAGTTGGAGTGGATCACTAGCTATAATCCAATTTGAATATGGTAAAGAGATTTGTCTGTTAGTGATAGATGAGTCATGGACTAGGAAGTTCACGGTGCAGTTTTTTGGAATCGAGAGATGGATAAGAGGATTTGGGAAGAATGGTGAAGTTATAATGGAAATGGACTCAAGTTCTCTAGTTACATATGACCCCATGAACAATCGGGTCACTCGTTCTGAGGTATTAGTTTATAATTTTTTGCATGTGTGCCCCTATATTGAGAGCTTGGTCTTATTCGATTGTGGCTCACTTTGTGGAGAAAGTTCCCACGATGAATACTCCGTACTTGTTAGAAGACGATAGCTGGTTTGATGATATTTGCTGACTTATGACATATTCATTTCCATTTCCTATGAGATATATTTGATGTACTATATTTTTACCAAATAATTAGGAGCGGTATGCTTTATACCTATATATATATCTCTTCTTTGTTGATGGGCGTGTCTATACAGTACAAATCAATCTTGAAGAGCAATAAGTATCCAAATAGTGTCTATACAGTACAAATCAATCTTGAAGAGCAATAAGTATCCAAATAGTTCTATCTTAACGAAAACTGTTGTGTTTGTGATACATTTATTTTCTGCTATTTGGTAATCCAAATATCCACATTAACGGTTGGATTCGCGACTGTCCAAGGGCCAAAACAAGTGATCTTATACTCTATATACTTGCCTTTACTTCAGAATATGCATTATTATCCCTCAATCTATAAATGTAACTAAAGAACAGTTGTTTTAGGCTATTGGATTCTGTTGAATGTTATCCGAAGACCGTCGTATTATCAGCCCAATACCCCCTCCCCTTTTTTGATTAAGTTAATAATTAACCTTGTTAAGTGGAATTGGCTCAATAATAAGTCATTTCTTTCTAACCGACTAAAATACAGGATTGAAAACATCATTAAATAATCTCTTTATATAAAAATAAGGTCTATATACATCAGCATATCTCGAGTTCTCATACCCTTCCTACGTGTTGCCTTCTGAAATGAGGTTCTTTAACTATTCATGGATGAAACGAAACCAAGGGTACAGGGTAGATGGGAGCTTAATAAGTGAAGAACTGATTCAAATCAGTTCGTTGGCATGGGCCAGAGCTAGCAATACCTTGCACTTCCGGAAAAACTTGATCAACTTCGAATTTCGTCCTCCGCTGCAGATATGATTGGTGAATCTTGTCTCAAATCGCCAAATCTCTCTGAAGCTACTTGACACTAACTCTAGATAAGTTGCGTGATCCTATATCAAAACCATTAGCAATATTACATGAAACCGGTTTTTATATCAAAAAATGATATTATAATAATTTATTATAAAAAAAAATTGTTATGAATGATGTAACCAGGTTGGTTGAACTCCACTGCTAGGGTCACTGCTACTAGTTTCAGCCTTTGTGAGGGCACAGCATAGTCATAAGTAACGATCCAAGTCAAAACCGGTGCCTCTATGCGCAATCGCCGATCATCATCTTCCCAAGTGAACAACTTGACCGCCAACGCAAAACTTAACCCGAATCCGAAGTCGAAGGCGATGATGGATCCTCTGATTTGGCACAAGGTCGCGCCATCTCCGGTAACTCATCCCCTCCACTCGCATCTCCTCGCTGAATCACTGCTTACACTTCACTTTCTCTCTTCACTTCACAGGTATGGCTGCTCTTGGATTGGGCACGTACGGCTCACACGTCTTCAGACCCCAAGACCCAGCTTACAAGCAGGCAAGCAATCAATCGAAAACCCATCTTGATTTTGTGACGATTTGTTAGAAAAATGCGGTTTTGTGGATGAATTCGGATGCGCATTTGAGAGTTCTGTTTGTTGGTTTATGGGGTTTGTGTATGTGGGCAGGTTTGGCAGACGGCGTCGCTGTATCATTTGACTCATACGGCGGCTCTGTTGGCGGCTCCGCTTACGAAGAATCCGACAATTGTAAGGAATAAGGATAGAGATTGGTTCTGATGGTTTTTGTTGGTGTTGGATGGGTTGGTTTGTGTTTGATTGGTTGATTTGGGGATTGGTGTTTTTGTTGTTGTTGCAGTTTGGAGGGCTTTTGACGACTGGGATACTCGCGTTTTCTGGAACGTAAGATCCTTGTTGCTTGTTCATGTGATGTGCTGTTGGTGTTGGTGACTTTTGCGTTTAAGGGGTAGTTCTTTGTTTTTTTCATGGTTGCGGCATTGCAATTGTTGGTGAAGTTGCTTAAGCATAGTCATCTGGGACATTGTATCATGATCAAGAGTTGTGTTGTGATTTGCGAATTGGTATGGCATAGGGTGGTTTGGTACTGAGTGCTTCTTAGTGGTGTATGAGAGCGTACTTGTTTCTGAACAATGCGCTTAATGGGGGTGTAGGCTAAAGGTTGATTTTCGGTCGAGATTTGTTGTCAGAGTGGATGGTACAGTTGTGTGAAAAACTGTATCGGATTTGAGGAGAAGTTATTTTGTTGCTATCTGTCATGGAGTGTCTGCAAGCAAGGAGACTTGAGCAAGCAATTGAATATCCTCATTGTGTTGGATGCAATTGCAAGACACTGTTGTGTCTGTACTAAATTTCTAGGGATTTTGTATGAAAATTCCACCCAAGGTTTGCTCTACAGGAGGTCGTAGCACGGTGTTAAGAGTATGTAGTTTTTTTGTTGGCTATATCAAGGGTGCGATTGATAAGCTTGAGGAGGGCAATGATTCGTGGACTCTTGAGCAGTCAAACAGGTTAGTCATGAGGATATCTATGAATTCCTACATAGTAGCCATGGTTCCTTTCAACCTAGTATTGGAGTTCATGCAGAGTATTAAAGGTGTAGTAGTGCTACGAATGAGTGGCGTGGTACCATCAAATTATACCAGCTAGAGTTTCACATGAAGACGTTTTCCAGAGTGCACCTTTCATTCCTAGGTTAGGAAATCTGGCATTGTCTCTATGATACCCTGCAACAACAGCTTTAGGCACACTATTTTTCATGGTTTTATGGAGAGGGAACAATACTTGGTTACTAGTAACTACAACTGAAGTCAGGAGTAGAGGTGTCCCCTGTCCAAGCTTATGCCCAGTGGCTTGGATTACTGTGTATAACATGTCTTCTTCTTACTGAACATAACCAATGGGTTCCATTTATGCAGTATTAGTTGGGTATAAACATTCTGAGTCAAGTGCCGATGCTATGCATCACTTAAACTGTATATATGGCAGAACCAGCTTCAATGTCTTCCAGTGTTAACTTCTAACATTTGCAATTTTTCTGTTCTCATTTGTCATTTCTACATGGCGTCCCATCTCATTTGTCATTAAAGCTTCAAGTTTCTTTGAGAATCCTTTAAGCTAAATTGCTTAGACGTGTCAGACTGTCAGTTCACCCTCAGAAATTGTTGGCAAGGTTCAAATGACATGCCAATAACTGACATAATACAACTTATACTACATATATGCTGGTAGGCTAGGTGGATGTCATTCATGAATTTTATTTTAGATTTCCTTTTCAGCTAAAGGATGAGCAAAAGAACAATCATAAAGGAAAATCCTTAGCATACTCTTTGGATATTGAATTTGTATTGTTGAACTTTTGCTTTTCTATGAAGTTGTGACATAACAAGAGATCATTTCAGGACAGATAATCTGTACGAAGTTCAAATGTTATTCTGTTTGACTGTGAGATTCTATGGAACTTAGTATGAACAAAATTCCTAGTTGTTTTGTTTCCATCATAGAGCTTAAACCATAAGTTTCTAGAAATGAGATTGATCTGGACAAATAATGATAATTGGCATGGTATTTGTAGGTGTTATCTTGTGGCTTATATGGAAGACAGAAAATACTCCGGAATAGCTCCTTTTGGTGGATTCGCATTCATCGGGGCCTGGGCAAGCTTGCTTTTCTGATACCACCCACTTCATTGTATAGTTTGAGATCTCAACTCTATTTTCCGCGTTGTACTGCAGAGTTATCCATCTAATACTGTGTCTTGTTTGGGCATGGAAACATAGGGAGTTGTTGATTGTTCAGACTCGCCGCGTTGTAACTTGTAACTACTTTGGTGTTTGTTAAATGAATAACAAAGTTCAGCTGCACTTGTTGATCTTATAGCCTCAGGTGTAATTCCTGCAGTTCTACAAATGAAGTTCTACAAAGCACTCGATTTCTGATAATGGAGTGTGCACTTCCAGTGATTTATAACTCAATTTCATACTTATCTGATAAATTCCAGCAGGATCAGTAGCTTTCAGCAAAAGAAACTCCAAGATGTTCGTTCAAAGGGTATCGTGCAAGGTATCATTCATATCCGTGGATGTGCTGGTTTTACTGAAGTACATGACAGGTATGAATAAGAGTTCAATATCAAAACTTTTTTTCATATGTTTGATATGAAACTTATTCAGGAAGAGTATCAATAATTCTTGGTCGAAAGATTCTTTATGGATTGATGACTTGGGTGGAACCAAGTTTTTCATTTGACAATCATATGTTTGATTCACCGTTCTATGGCAGTTGTGTTCTAGTCGATCGTAATAAACTTTTAGCAGAATTGGTTTACGAGGTAGAGCATTAGTAGACCAACTTGCCATGGCAATCATGGAAAATGCCCAGAATAAAGCCAGTCACTGGTGTTATATGAAGACTATTTGCCAACAATATGCAATGTTGTTAGCGAGGGAAGCGTATAAGGCTAGAGTATGCCAGGACCTAAGTGAGAGCTTTGAGGTTGCTAGTCTTTTGAGATTGCGTTCTCACGTACAACTCGTAGAGTTATCATCAGGTCCTTGAATCAGACATTGACGACTGAGAACAAATCAGGTGTTCCGCATCGGGCCTTAAGAGCACCTGGGCTGGATCAGCGCTTGATCCTGGCCGGACAGAGAATCAAAAGCCGATTCGGATCCGGCTTTCCACAGGCCGAAGTCTGTTGGGCTTGAGATCCAGGCTATTTAGCATGAATCCAGTCAGGCCATGATAGATTTGGCCCGATCTTGTCCATTGCTAAATATTCCCTCTATCTCATACTATTTATAATTTTTTTTTTTTTTGGTCATTTCAAAGTATATCCTCACGTTTCTGTTTCTGAAATTTTGTAACATAAATTATGTCAAATTATTATAGTGTATTTCATTAATTTTTTTGTTAATTTTTTTACTGTTATAATGCATCTCATTATAATTAAAAAAATATTTTTTTTCATTAAATTTTATAATAATTTATTTCAAATATAAAATCATATATCGAATCAAAATACGATAGAGTAAATGCTTGTGGTAGATTTGTGTAAAGCGGTTGTAGTCATCTATGATCTAGCCATACTCATGCTACCCTGATTGCTTCATTGGAACAATTGTACCATTCCTATGTATAGACACGTCAAAGGTGATAATGCATTAAAACGCCAAAATCCTGTAGGTTAAAACTATACAGCGATATTTCTTTTAAAGAGCTATAAACAGTGATTAAGAAAAGGAGTCAACCACATGCAGATATTAGGCTTATCGGTTACCCAGATAAAAGGAAAACTGCTCCGAGTTTCATGAAGCGTGAACTTATTGATTTGTTCCTGTTAAACTCATAAGCTGGAATAGAAAAATAACGTGACAAAAGTGCATCGATGAAACGAAAGGGAGGTATAGATTATCCTTGTGTATTCTATTGGTATGGACAACAGGATAACTTTAAAGACAAAATTAACCGCGTTATTGATTGTCCAACAGTGGTACACTGTAGCTTTTAATTAATACGATATACTTATCTTATGACCAGCTTAGCAATCTGTTCAAGTTTGATTCGTCAAGTAATTATATTTGTAAAAACTATAACCTAAATACAAGCATATTCTCTTGCAGAGAGCCTTATCTACCTATATTTAATCTAAAATCTAAGTCTATAAACTTTCAAAGCATTTATAATACTTCACTATAAAGGCAGTATTGATTAAACATGTCAATGATTTGACATGTCTTTTATCCTTATGGATAATTAATAAATCGTTTTTTTTCTAAATATAATATCAACTTGCTCCTCGCTGAACAAATCAATATACATCTGCCAAAATAGTAGTAGTACTTTACTAGCTATAAAGGCCATAGTGATTAAACAACACGTTAATGCAATTTGACATGTCTTTTATCATTGTTTCATCAATAAATCATTTTTTAAAAATATAATATAAAGATTTGATATCTGACCAAATCAAAAAATGATTTCTTTATATAAAATTAGAAATAAAATTTATATATATTTTATTTTTTTATAAAAATACAATTTCCACACACCCCACAGGCATTCAATTCTTATCAAACAAATTAAACTGTGCACCTAGCTAAGTACTCCGTATTTGACATTACACACAAAGCTTATATAACTGCATTTCAATAGAATGATTTACTCGAACAGGAGTAATTTTTAAAAGTTTTGCGCGCTAGATTATATCATTGACACGAAAAAGAAAGATATTTCACTTATACGAACAAGACTTATTTTCCACAATATTAAGAATCTGTTTGGTATTATCATTTTTGTTTCCGATTTTTTATTTTTTAAACGGATGAAACAAAAAAAAAATTTTATATTTTCGTTTCTTATTTTATCAAAATATAGTATTCATGATTTCCTCTACAAAAAAGAAAAGACGAAAATTCTGATTTTGATTTTTCCTATAAATTTTTTATTTTTATTATTGATTTAGATTTTCATAATTTTAAATTATAATACTCCATTTGTCCCAACAAAATTTCAATATTTATTAAGTCTAAACTAAATTATAATCATATTTTATTTTAAAACTATTTTTCTATAAAAATAACAAAACAGTTTTAATATTTATATTATATCATATTAACGCATCTCATTATTTTTTTCATTTATGTCTCTCATAAAAATAAAAAAATAATTTAATTTTTATATCAAAAATCAACTTGTTTATAAATTATTATATCAAATTAAATAATTATAATTTTATTTAAACTCATGGAGTACTAGTATGCATCTTCTTCTCATGACTTTGTCTTCTACACTGTCTGAGTAGTCCAGTCCAGTCCAGTCCCTCTCTGCAGTCTCCACAGCAGTCACTGAGACGACACGCTACACACTACGCTTCACACCCCTTTTTGTGTGTCTCCTCCTCCTCCTGATCTCTCTCCTCTCTCATCTCCAAAAGAATTCTCCTGTTAAATTTTTGTTTAAACAGAATTTTCCCTATTTTTTTTCCTCCCCCAATACGTATCTCATATAAGCATGTCTTCCTCCTCACAAACCGGTACTGCCGACCAAGGCCACCCTCATCACCCTCTACTCGAAATGGGAGAAACTTCATCCTCGTCGACAGCTGCTGCGGCAGCTTCATCTTCTTTTATTCCTGCGGCTGCTTCGTCATCTAGGAGGCGACCATCGGCGTCGATGTCTGCTGCTGCTGCGGCAGTAGTGAGCTATGAAGGCGTGTGGCCGGAGCCGTTTGTCGAGGCTCTTTGTGTTCAGGTGGCGTTAGATGCTTCTGCTTCTCTCGGTCGCCTCGCTGCTGCCCCCGCCATGGCCGTACTCTTCCAGGTTAGTAATATTAATGTCAAGACATTATATTCCTATATACCTTCCTATATATATATCTGATTCTTTTCGGTCCATGTCTATAATGGGATTATCTGTCGGTGTTTTTTCTTGATGTTGTTAACCGATAAAAATGTTTTCTTCATCTAGGGAGTGAGTTTGAGAAGTTAGTTTATTTGTCCGAATTTGTACTAGTTAATATATTAATGGAGGATCTGATGAGAGTACGAGTATCGAGGTTAGGGTTTGAGAAAAGGGAAATTATTAATTGAAGGTAACATTTAATATATGTGCGGGTACAAAATCAATCTGAAAGATCAAGGGTAAATTTTGCATGAGAATCTATGGTTAGGGTTGATTTGAGGACAGGAGGAGATAGTTGAGACTTAATTATATGTGGAAGTACAATCCATCCAATTGGTAATCTTAATAGAGTAGAGATTTAAGTGGCTCGTAAAATCTATTGTGCAACCATCAAGAACTAATGGTGTTAAATTTGATATATCTATCGAGTCAATTGGTATACATAAATTGCCAAACAAAACAAAAACGAAAATAATTTACCAAGTGTCACAGACTTTATTTAGTCTAATCTTTGTCGTTATACTTGACAGAATCAAGGATGGAGATCTGATGTAAGATAAAGGATTACAATTTCATCCTTTGTAGTCTCAATATACTAAGATAGCGAGAGGAGGAAGAGCTAGGCTCCAAATTTCCAATTTTTGGACGAGGAAAGGTACTGGGAATAGGCTAACCCTTGCCCCACCCATTTTCATCCAAATTCACTTGCTGTTTATGCATAGGTTTTTCTGCAGCTTCCTCTTTGACTTCAATGGGTACAAATCTCTCTATTCCCCAAAACCCAAAGGGGCAGAACATGAGCAAGGGAGAGAGTGCACGTTACATTGTGTCTTTCCCTGTTTCTATGTTGTTACCATCACCTTGTCCCTCTTTGTTGTCATATATAGCATAGTAACTGCAGCAAACAAGATTATAGTTTTGTCTTGATTATGTACTACACATATCATAAAATATGCAGGAAGCTTAAACTAGGTTAATTGCT
>LIEC01006677.1:51569-69837 GCA_001925005.1 Drosera capensis
ATATACTACACATATCATAATGTTACTATTTGATTGTCCCGTATAAGCTAATCAAAATTAGTCTCGATCTAGCTATGTGGTCCACATGTTTGCATCTAAGTTAAGACAGTGAATAGTACATAACAAGTTTGTATAAAAGAACATCTTATTAATATCTCATGATCTGGCGATATGGCTTATTCTTCGGGGGATGAAGGAGGTATATATGTGGAGGAATGGGGAAAAAAACAACAGGAATGTGGTTGAGGACTTGAGGTCTGAGGGGTCAAAGAATCGAGGGGGGGTTGAACAGAGTGATCTATGGAGAGGGATGGGTTGCAGTCTGCCTTCTTTGCTGGCTGGCATAAGTAAAGGGTGGAGAGTGTAAGGAATGGTGTGGAATCCTGCAGTTGCTACAGCTGCAAGTTGGCCTGGCTGGGGCATTATATTGCATGGGAACTCAAAGCATACTGTAGAATGTAAATTAAGAACACAATAGACATTCAAAGAGATGCATTTTGCCCAACTCTTCTTCCCTTGTGGTTGTGCATACGGGGAGGTATTCATAGGTGTTTGGAATACTTTCTTTCATTCCAAATTCAACACTAACAACATTTTGAATATCACATTCATCCGAGTCAAAATTTGACTCTCATCATCTCTCATCATCGGACGATCAAATTTTATTTTTTTAAAATTATTGTGAAACATTGATAATAATTTATGTTATGTATTTTAATCTTATATCAGTAGCATAATTTCTTGAATTATTAAGACGACAAACAAACCCGTTCAAAATACACGTTTAATAATGTAATAATTGAAAATATTGTGTAAAATATGAAACAAATAGAGTATTTCGTTATAAATGGTTGTTGAGTACGCCCTCCCTCTTAATATAGAGTCAATAGACCAATGTGTATATGTTGAAATGAATTTTGATTTATATAATGATCAAATATTATTTTTTATAAAATTATTATGAAATATTAATAACAATTGTGTATTTTAATACAATATTAAGATTGTTTTTTTCGTTTTTCATGTGTGAAAAGTATAAAAAATGTGTATGAAACGTTTCTACCACGTTGAAGACAAACGAAGGGAGTATAAAAAGCCATGCAATCCCCCGGCTTTATTGGGAATGAAAGAGAGAGAATGAGAAACACATTAAAAAAACAAAACAAAATTGAGGAAGAAAACAAGCACGCATGCATGGAATGGAGCCTCGGAAGAGGATGAGGATCAAACTGTAGCAGTAGCCTGCTTCTCTCTCCATGAGCTCAGATTCTTCTCTGCCACTGCACTTTGATTTGAAGTTCCCACACCACATGTTCTGTTCACTTCTTGTGTTTTTCTTGTTGTGAATTTTATCTGTTCAACGATGTTTTTGTTTCATGTTTGTCCCTTTTTATTGGCACTGTTTAGAAAACATACGTGTGTGGACTTGAGCCACATTCCTTGAATTCTCGACATGCATTCCTTTTTTCTTTTCTTTTTTTCCTAGGGCTTTGTTTCAATGTGGTTTGTTCTTGGGTGGATGATGATATCGTTTTTTATTGATCTCATGGATAGGAGTATGTCTTTTCTCGAGATATTTGCCACCTATCATAGGTGACAAATATCTTTGGCAAATTACAAAAAAGTGAGAATGTCTAAGAAGCTCCTTGGTGAGTTTTTTGAGAATGGGAATGACCTTGGTGAGTTAATTTCTGCTTTTAAAATTAATTAATAAAGCAGACAAATTTTAAAAATCACTTGATTTTAGCCTTGGCCGAGAAAGGTATAAATCAAGAAAGATTATTATCAAAAAAATCAAGAATAGATCAATACAGGCATTATTTGATTACGCAGCTTAAAATGGAACAACAAAATTCAAAACTAGTAACCCAAAATAGTAAATGAATCAATAGTAAAATCCAAACAAAGTAGATATTGTTTTCATTATTATCATGGTTCTTTGTCCTTATAAAGGTTGTTTGGCTTTTGTTGTTCAAAATGATGAAATGCAAAATCAGCAAAAGAAATAAAAAAAAACGGAATCCACAATCAAAATGGTTATTGGAAGGGGGGAGAGGGTCATATAATTCTATCCATAAAAACAAGAACCAGTAGTAAATGAATTTCAATATCTTTTTAGATTCATTAATTCGACAAAAAAAAACCTAGATTTTATTTTTATTAGTTTTTATTTTTGTTTTCGTTTATTTGATTAAGAAAAAAGTGTGTTTGTTTTGATTCATGTTTTCTAAGAACATATGAAATAAAAAAATGAAAGTGAAAAAGTTTTTTAAGTTTTTTTCTTCTATTTGCATACAATATTCAATATTCTCTTAACCAAAACTCATTTTATTTTGCAATATTGTTTTTATTTTCGTCGTTTGTTTTGTTTTTAATATTGATTTGGTTATCACAGTTTTAAGTCGTAATGTGAAACAACCCCTAAGGATGCAAAATAGCTTACCTCTTGTTTGGGCGATCAAATGTTTGTTCAAACTCTTCAATTAGTATAAGATGAACTTATTATGAACAAAACATTAAGTTTGTTTAATCATGCGACCAAACCTGAGCAAAAACTTGCATAACTCGACTCACATTCAAGCTCGGCTCGATTTGAAGATGATTTGTTATAAGTTTGAATTGTGTATAAAATAAATTTCATATAAATGAAGACACATTATTAAAAATGGATGTTCTATATAAATTATAATTTCTAAAATGACATGTTTTGATGATCTACGTCTGAAATGTTTTTATTTTATATCACATCGTATTCTACATTATTATTGTTTGTTTCTCTCGAGCCACTCATATTTTTTTTTTCTATTCACAAGGGTATAAATATAAAACACCCTAAAGTCAAAACATTTTTATTAAGAATCATGTCATCTTAATTTATCGTAATTTATATGGAACGAAAAAGTAATATTTATATATTAAGTATATTTTATTTTTTTAATACTCTGTCCCTATTTATATATAACGTTTTGATCTCAACGAGCAGCCGAATATTTTTAGAATGTTAGGATGCCCGTTTCCATGTCAAAAAGTAATTCTCTCCTTGTTTCCCGTTTCCTTTTTTTTTTCATTATAATCTATATAAATTCAATATCCATATAAATTATGTATCGAATCAAAATATTTCAATCTCCTCCTTATCATGCATCATTTAATCCCATCATGCAACATTAGTCTAAGGTGCTTATTTTTGGTGATTGTCTCATGTTCTTATTTTGTTCTTTTATAAACAACGTGGAATGCATGCGCAGCATTTTAGTTAAATTCGTGATCTAAATCTGTCCGAGGTGTTAAACCCTTGTTAATTTTCCTTGCGTACATATTCATTTCAACTTCGTTCTCTGCTTTCCATGGCACATACTATAAAACGTGTGTGTATTTATATTTTCGTTTTTGCTATGCGTTAGTAATATAGCATTATTGACAATTCGAAGTGCTAAGATTACCTTACACGTATTGTCATGTTGTGCATGGTATGTTTTTGCCAGGTATGTTCCACGTGGCGAGCCATCTCAAGATCAGAGCTCCTATGGCAAACCCTCACGCGCCGGATATGGAGACGCACGCGCCTCCTCCACGAAACGTGGCGCGACGAATACATCTGCCGGTACTTGACCGCCAGGAACTTCCGTGGCCGCCACTACATCCGCTCAACCCTCCACTTCACTGACGGAGCCGTCCCCTTCGCCGGGGACAACGGCGCTGGTGCCGAGAACCACCTCATCTGCCTCAGAATAGCCCTCTCAGACATCCATCTGGCCGCCGGCTTCTCGGATGGGTCCGTCCGGGTGTTCGACCTCCATTCTCACCGCCACCTACACACCTTCCGTCCCTTTCTTCGCGACTGGCTCGGCCTTTTCTCACACTCCGTGTGTGGCATCATTCTAAATCACACGCGACTCACTTTTGCCTCCCTAGACGGTGACATCCATGTTTCTCATTTCAATAGCGGGCCGGGCATCGGGCCTGGGTCAACGAGGAGAGCCCACCTGGGTGATGTAGTGAATGACGGTGTCTTGGTGGACTTTACAGGCTGCGAAAGATTTTGGGTTGGGCTTTACGCAGGTGTCCCGGGTCTGGCGATCCACATTTGGGACGCTCAATCCGAAGCACCGCTATTCATTGGAGGAACCCTGACCGACCCGGAGGCTCTCATGGGCTGGCACATGCTCACTGAGTGGATGCCCGAGTCCGTGGGCCGGGTCCGTGTCATAAGCCGCGAGCTCGCAATCGCATGCACGAGCTCTCGACTCCTCGTCTTCGATCTCCGACACCAAGGGTTGGTCGTGTCCGAGGAGTCCCACCATGGCCTCCTCGTCGGCCTTTTAGACACCTCCCACGACGTCTTCCTCATGGGAGACGCTCGTGGGGTGTGGAGCACGCGCTGGGTGGGGACGTTTGAGGAGGTATGCAGGTTCAGTTTGACAGGCGCGGCTGCTAACGGAGTGGCGCGTGGGCTGAGGGGGTGCATGAATTCTGGGCATGCGCTGATAAGCGCCAGTGGTGGTGTTATACACGCGTGGGAAACGGAGCGTGGGGAGCATCTGTACAGCTTTAGAGAGAGTATCGGGGAAGTCTCTGCACTCGCCGCCAACGATAGACACGTGGCGGGTTCAAGCAGCGGCGACACGACAATTCATCTTTGGGATTTTGGGATTGGAAATGACGGTGTTGCCCTTTGATTGGGTTTGCTTTTCTGTTTTTGAATTGATTTTGTGTTGAAAGGTGAGTATTTTTTGGGAGTAGGAAGTTGTTGACTTTGAAGGGAGAATTGTAAATCAAGGAAAGAGTGAACTGGTCAGATTCTGATATTCAGAATCTGTATTTGGTCGGCTAATTTTCCACTGTAAAATCTTCTGTGGTGATTTTATTCGTTTGTGTAACTAAAATTGGAATTTTAGATAAAAAGATAAATGTTATTTTTTGGTTAATTGTAAAGCCTACCATGTTAATTAATCAAGCTGATAAACATTGACTTGTACTCCATGAAGGATTTGAACTCGTCTTGGAAGACAGGTTTAATTTCACGAGGGATCAGGATAAATTCACAAAGGGATCTTCCTTAATTTGTGACAGTGATTCCTCAAACGATCAATTTCCCTTTGCAACCAGCTCGGGTGTATTGATCATGTGCGCCTAGGCCTACATGTCTAGCCATCGAACCATTGGCTTTGACATATTTCATCACGATTCGGGCAATAACTCCTTATAGTTTCTTCTTATTTATAATTTCTTACTATATATATATTTCATTTGTTTTTTTAAGATTCTTTCTGACGACTTAAGTTGTGTTGAGTGGACCAAGGAAAAAGAGAACTCATATGGAAAGAGAATTGTACGATGAGAGAAGAAAGAAGGTCATCCTCTTTCAAATATATATAAGATGAATTTTGACAATGTAATGTAATTGGACTCTAATGTCGATCTGAATGAATCATCTTTTTCATGGAGGTCATGTCTATTGGGCAAGAGGATAGCAAGTTCGAAATTCTGTTTTATATAAAAAAAAAGATTTCCAATGACTTTTGCTATTCGAACCTTCTCAACCATGATTTTTTTTTTTCTTTTATAGGCATTTGACCTTGAAAAGCAATAGAGATTAGATTGATACTAGATGGAGAGATAATCCATGTCCTAATAAAATTTGAGTAGTATTTATGTGTGAGCTGTATCTAATTTTTTTTTTTATAAAAATCTAAGTTGATAGGCCATGTGAATTAGAAATTGTAAGCAATTATTTCTTCCGTCCAGAAATAGATGTAATATTTCGAGCGTGTATATATATATGTCGATTTGAATTTTGACTTTTGTTGACGATCTAGCATTAGTTTTTATAAAATTATCATTAAACATCAATAATAGTTTAAGTGGTATATTTCGACCTTATAATAATGTGATAATTTTATCGTATCGTCTAATGATAAACGAAACTTCATAAAATATGTATTGAATAATATAGAAAATCAAAATATGACATATATATTGGGATGAATGGAATAAGAGATATATATTCATAATATTTTTTATAATCTCAACTCTATGTGTAACAAAAATGAAATAGTTGTTCAAACTAGTGTACCCATCACTCACTTTTCGCTTTTATAATAAGATCAAGCTTGATGTTAAAATGAGTATAGTCATTTTTATAACATTGAACCAAAAAATGTATTTGTCATTAATTATAGAACTGACATTTCAATATTTGAAGGTATTGTACACCCCAAAAATATCAATTATAACAAATCTTTTCATTATAATAATATTCATAGTTTATTGGTTATGATTTAACGATTGAATACTTTCTCTGTCCTAGTTTAGTTAGATTTTTTTTTATCAGTCCTAATTATTTATAATATTTATATTTGTTTTTTATTTAGTATTCAATTTATATCAATATAATTAAATTTATTAATATAAAAGAATCCCAAATTAATGGGTTGAATTACTTTTCATCAAAAATATAAATAACAGATTTTATGATTTTGATTTCTTTTGTTTTGGTCGTCATGCGTGAGCGAGAGATTTCAGCCCAGCTTGATATTGTATGTGACCAAGAGAGAGTAAATCAGAGCAGCAACCTCACAGCAGGGAAAAGGGCCCGATTAGCTTCAGTGAGCAGGTCAGTTCATTGGAAGTTCAATGGGGTTTGAGGTCTCAGTTATTGGTTGCAGTTGTCGATTTTTAGTGGACGAACGAAGTTCCAAATGGTGTCGGATCATCCTAAAATTTGATGTTTTTTATTTTTTTTATCAGTTTTCGATTAAAAACTGACGATATATTGTTTGAAGCGGTATTGATTGAGTTATTATCCTTTGTTTAGTTAAGTGGTGTTGCGGGGATTGTTTACAATTATTATTACCTTTAGTGTTATGTAAAGAGGAACTTTTGTACCTATGATTATTTCGTGAGTTTTGAAATGGGCTTGTGTTTTTTTCACGTTAAATCGTATGTTTGTATTCATTTTGTTTTTTTATTCTATTTCGTTTATTTTCAAACAAATTGACACAAGTGAAAGATGAATTATTCTATATTGTTTTGTGACCTAACTCTCATCAAACTGGTATGAGAGTCATATTTTGTGTCCATATACATACTTCATATTATTTGTTATATATAAATATAAGTCACATTTTGTTGAGTTTGTGACTTTAGATGGCATGCAATACGTTGGTTAAAACATAATTAAGATAGAATAAACAAGTTGCTGTTCAAAGCATATATATATATAGCATATGTCAAAGATATAGACCGAAATTTACTAATATCAAAAGATCATAAATTTTTATTTAAATATATATAACAAATAAGATCTCGCATAAAATCATTATATATAACATTAATATTTTAGGATAAATGATTATTTATTGATATCATTCTTAACGTAATATCCTAATTATTGACGGTATAATTTATATAGATGTAATATCCTTAACATATGTTTATATCAAAACATGTTTGATCGTCTCATAATATTGAAATATGTAATTTACGTAATCATTAATATTTTACAATAGATTTATAAATAATTATATTTAATCATTATATATATATATAATTTTATATCAATAAATATATAAAATAAAAACAATATAATAATTTGTGGAAGTAACCAATAACCCAGACTTCCCTCTTTGACTATGAACAGAAGAAAACCCAGTCACGTGTCTGATCTTCCAGTAATTCCATGCTAGCGAAGCAAAGCATGCAGAGTAGTAGTAGAATTAGAAGAAGAAAAAGACTTATGATTAGGTTTTCATCGTCATTTCATTTCCTACAGATTCCATTTGAGTATACCTAGTGCTAAATTAGAGCCTACTACTGCAGACTGCATACTCTCTGCTCCTATTCAATTCCAATGCACAGACTAGCTTTCTTACCCATGAACGGTCAATCTACATTCTTTCTCATATTCTCCTTTTCTTTTTCTTTTTTCTTGTTAATCATACGAGTTCTTAGAATCGAGCAATATCAGATACTCCTATGACGTTGTCACAGTGGTGAACAATGTAACAACCTTTGATCAAGGTCGGGTATTTTATTTAGGCATCGGCCTCTGCTTGACTATCGTATGGCACCGCCACCGATATATGTTGAGCCATATGCGATCTTGGCTACAATCTCCGTGTAACTCAACTAAAGAAATGGGTCTATCAAATGGGACTTTTACGGACTTGTCCAACTTACCAAATGGGTCTATCACAAGTCTCAATTCTGCAGGATTACTGATCTCTTAACCTCGATGCAAATAAGAATATACATTACTACATTGCAAGTTAGTGCCAAGTGCAAGGTATAAGTCCAGATGTAAGGGAATTATCGTTTCAGGCCAGTAAATCCGTCTACTGTTGCTCGAAATTACACTCAACATAGCTTCTAACAAGGTTTTATTCGATATTACAACAATCGATCCCAATTTCGAGTTTCTTGCACAATGCATGTTATTCCCCTACAATCAGAAATTCACAAGAGGCATCTCTCCACTGCCTGAAAGTTTCACGCAGGATATTAACCTTGGCGTCTACCGGCAAATCCCCTTCATAGCAAGAATGCAGCGGCACAAGCTCCGGTTTGATCACTTGGCCTCCCTGATAACCAAACCTCAGAAAGCACAGCAACAGCGACAACAGCTATAATTTGAATACAACAGAAGCAGTTATATCAACTGTCAACACGATGATAATAGTCACACGAGTCTTAACCGCTCAGGTCTCCCCATCGGACATTGTATTTAGCAGCGAGATAGTGAGCACCAACAGGGCCCCGACTACCATAGGGATAAAGCTCCGGTGCTATCTTTTTCTCTTCCAGTTGCTTCAACAACGGCGTGAATAATGCCCAGGCAGCATCTAGCTCGTCGCTTCGGATGAATAATCTCCTCTCTCCTTCTATCGCGTCTAAGAGCAGCCTCTCATATGCATCTGGTATTTCTATCGGATACCTTCAAAGAAGTAGCATTACGTTCAATAACATTCAAAGTCGAGAGAGAGAGACTGACATTTAGAATCCAAATATTCCACACTCCAATGCCAAGCTACGAGTGTCGAAAGCACGTTCTCCGTCTCACAACTTGGACTGAGGTAAAGTTAGCAAAATATATCCTTCTTTTTAGCTGCTACCTACTGGTAACTACAGATGATTTCTTAGCAAAAGAACCGAAGAACAAAACGATTACTCCCATGGAGCCACATGAAGTACCAGCATGTACTCCGTTCAATTACTCCCTCCTTGTTGCGCAAAAAAACTGTATTGTTCATTATACATGTGTTATTTTTTATTAATAAAGGATATGATATGTATTAGAGATATTAAACCCACATCGAAATTTGGATAAATAAATCTTTTGTCCTATTATCAATTGGTTTCAGAGAAGAACTCCTGTTTCTACAATACAAATGCCATTTTGGCACAGGATTGTAGTTCGTGACATATACTATGCTTGATATTTCATGATAAATTTATAAAAAACATCGTTTGCTTGTCTCGCAAATCATTCGTAGTGTCATTATCTCTTTTGCTTACGTGGACAAGAAATACAACATTTTTGGGACGAAGATGGTAATTTATAGAGTACAAAGGTCGAGATTACAGCAGAAGAATTTGCACTAGAAGCTTTATTATTCAATCAGCAATCGGATCAGAGTCTTACCGTGTACTGTAAAGCAAGTTAAGGTTACTCCTGTCTAGTCTCATCCCAAGACCTGGAACCTTGTTGTTGATCTTTAAGTATATAGCCTCATCAGGTTGCACCCGGATCACAAGCTCATTTGTGGTTTTGTCCAAATCGGTCGAGATGTTCTTATACAAGTTGCCGGGGACATGCCTGAACTGAACCCTGATTTCTGCGCTGCAATAAGTAGTCATCAGCTTCAAGTTAGAACTACCAGAACTCAAGGAGGGAGTTAAACCAACTCACACTAAGAGCACTTAAAGTGAATTTAGGCCGATAGGTTATGAACTTATGAGTAAGCTGATGGATTATGAGCTAAAATAAGTCATCTGATGGCAACCATAGTTCTTCCTATTTCATGGACGTCAGGACAAGCTCATAATTTCTCAGCACTTTGGTCACCAGAATGATCTATCCCAACAACCTGAACGAGGTGAGGTGAAGAACACATTGCATACAAATACAGCCATCCAGAGCGATAAAGGTGATCGAAATTCAGAGTGATAATCTAACCTTCTTGTGTGGAGTGCTTTCCCTGCTTTCATCAGGAAAGGAACCCCATCCCATCGTGCATTGTCGATGAATAATGCCGCTGCTGCAAACGTTGGTGTAATACTGTCGTTGGGCACAGTGGGGTCATCTGTGTAACCAGGGTATGATTTTGGCCCCTTTGTGTGCCCCTTGTACTGACCAACAATAACATCCTCAAGCTGGAGCGGTCTCATCGACCTTAGAACTTTTACCTAGATGAAGCCATTATACAACTTGGTTATCCACATATTCATGAACTCAAAACAGGATGAATGAGTCTGATGATCTATGTGAGTGCTTTGATTTACAAGCTTCAGAGTACCTTTTCATTCCTGATGTCCTCCGCATCTAAGCTCACTGGTGTCTCCATCGCAAACAAAGCTAGGATCTGAATCAGATGGTTTTGCATAATGTCTCTGATGATCCCATAGTGATCAAAGTAGCTAGGGGGCAAAAACAAAAGGCTCATGTCAGCAACACACCATATTGCAGAAACTGCTTACAGCAAACTCAAAGCACAACCTAAAAGCTTACCCGCCTCTTCCCTCTGTCCCAAAATCTTCGGAGAATATGAACTGCACGTTACGGATATAATTTCTAGACCATAAAGGCTCAAACACAAGATTTGAGAAGCGAAGCACCGATAAATTCTCAACCAGTTCCTTCCCCAAGTAATGATCAATCCTGAAGAGTCATCATGGATCAGGACTGCGTTCTTTTTCAACTTTCTCCACTACAAAGGAAGTGTGCCATACCTGAATATCTGGTCCTCTTGGAGGTACTTTTTCAGAGAATTGGTGAGCTCTCTGGAGGACTCTGAGTCACGGCCGAATGGCTTTTCTACGATAACTCTGGTCCACCCGTCCTTTGATGAGGATCTGAGGCTGGCACATCGTACCACATCCACAAAAATGTTTGGTGGGATCGATAGGTAAAAGAGCCTATTTGGCATTCTGCCAGCCTAGCAAAGAAAGCTTTGTTTCGCGTTAGACACGCTTGACAAATAAGCATATTGTTCAAGAAACCCAAATATGAAAAGAAATGAAGAAAAAGTACAATTGTTTTCTTTATTGATACTAACTACTAAGCATGACCAATGTCTGTCTATCCAATGGTTTCTCATGCAGTCTAACAACCAGGATTTGTGAAGCTAGAGATTCAGAAGCGGGAAAACAAGTCAAGGGCATCCAAAGAAAATGGATGGACAGTACAAAAACCAAGCAGGGTTATGGTGAAGAAGAGGGATCGTGAGGCGATGACCGATACAACCATGTATTGAAGTAACGCATAAGGAATTCACGGAAATCTCAATTAATGGTTTTTTTTAAAGAGCATCTCCAACTCTGATGGGTTCCAAAATTAGAAGGCAGCATTCAGCAATAACAAGACCATGAAGCCAAAAAACTTTTGGAGCTGTCAAGTTGTCAATTATGGATGATCATAATTCTAATGATGAATCTACAAATCGATGACAACCTGAACAGACACAATACCTCTTTCTCTTTTAGCTTGCGGTCCAACTCTAGGAAGTCCTCCTCAGAGTTGTACTCACCAGAATGATAAAAGCATCTTCCTAGAAACTCATCCATTTTGTCATCACAGTTTTCCCTGGAAGATTCCACTATAGTGCAATGAGAGCAGAGTAAAAAACGCCAAAACATAGATAGCAATCTAATGAGCTTCTGAAACCTACTTACCTTTGATCTATTCTGCAGGTTAAGGTTTCACTGATCATGATTCTTAGCTCCTCATCCGTCAAATTTGTTCGTGCGTAGCCAAAGATAGTGAAGTTCTGAATAACCATGAGCAATAAGATAAGACTATATATCAGTAAATGAATGATGACAACATGCTGCAGAACATGTCTAATAGGATGAACTACACAATTACATGACCAGAGGAAATATTAATTATGCCAAATATCAAAGAGGGACAGACGAGAAAGATGGAAAGAAAACCTGTGGTAAACAATCTTCATAATACAGTGCAAAGAGTGCAGGGAAAATCTTCTTCTTTGCAAGATCTCCAGAAGCTCCCACAACAGTTATGCTAAGAGTTGACTGCTCCTTAGTTGGTTCTGTCATGGGCACACATACTTCTGCTGCTTGAGACTCGGCATGGTTTTTGGCTGACAGACTTCCTAGTATATCTACATTCATATCACAGTTCTGGAAATTAGAACACACATATAATGTGATTAAGGCTTGGATGGCATAGCAAGAGTTCCACATGAGAAAATGCCTATTTCAGACATCAAGAAACAATTCTGCAACGAGGTCACAGGGTAAACCAAGGTGAAATCTGGGAGTATAATCACTTGAAATCACTGGATGGCATTTCTCAAGAAGTTTGAAATGACTAAAGCGAGGAGACGGCTACAAGCAGCTTTCATCTATGAAATTCAGAAAGAAAATAACGTGTGTTGTTTGGAATAGAATGCAGGAGACCATAAGAAATGAGTCGAGTTAACCTTCGGCAGTTCCAGTAGGTAGCCTCGGCATTGAGGATGAAGAAGCAATAAGAGGAAGCAAGAAAAGGAAGAGCTGGAGTTTGAATGACCCTGATGTTATTTAATTGTACAGACTGGTGCTGATTTTCTGATAGAAGTCATAGAACTATTTAGGCGTGGTTGTAAATAGCTTCTATAAGGGCAATATCTGTATATAAAAGTATTTTGGAGTAGAATATGGGATGAACATCAATTTAGATGAGGAAAAAATTGCAATATCGAGATGCACTTGGAGGAAATATGAACCCAAGCTAAACATATAAGTATTGAAGAAAGAAAAGAGTGGATATTCTTTTCGAACTTGTCTCCAGCATATCTTATCGGAATACTTCAGTCCTCACCAGTACCTAATGCTTAATATAGTTCTCTATCACGCGAGCATTCAATACAAATTCACGAGCCCATATTAGATGACACGAGGATAACTAACGGCATGGATACTTTCATTCACCCTTTGTATTGGTTCGTTAAAAGGGTCTCTAGCGTTCGAGCATGCCCTGCAGTAAGCAATTTCTGATATGCTGAACACTACTTAAGGCATAAGCTTATTTATGGCATGAGCTTCATCGACTTCGTTATGTATATCGCAATCCGCAATGCAGTCCCGAAAACAGATGTGAAGGAGTGAAGACTATGCTGTGTACCTAAGACTCACACCAGCACTTTGAAACCCAAAGCAAGTCTATTTTCTCCACCGATCTCACAATCTCTTCCAAATCAGAAAAACCAACATATCCCCAAAAATAGAATCCTCAGATACGCAATTCCTCCTAAAGTCAAAACAAGAACCAAAACACCCCAAAAATCAAAACGCCCAAAATTGAAAACCGCCCCCTCGCAAAGAACCCAAATACAATCTCACAAACCCCAACCCAATACAGCAATCAATAAAAGGGAATTTCACAAGTCAAGAAGCGAACCATCTTGCAAGAAATGCCCATTTGATGAGGAAGAGGACAATGAAAACTTTAACTTGACCAGCTGCTGATTCTTCTTTAACCGGAATCTGGATAGAATCTGAGATACCCATTTGCAGGAATTGACGCTTGGGCAAACGACCGATCTTGTAATACGCGAAGTGGGTCCATATAATGTCGAAGATGGTGAATGGGTTAGTGACCCATGTGATGAAAAATACTGCAAGCTCAAATGGGCAGTCATGGTGTGTTATTGTGCTGATTCAATCAAGGCTTTGTGAATGAATACAATCAAAGTTGAAGAAAGGAAAAGATGATGCGCGTGAAATACTACTCGTTTACAATTGGTGATTTTTTTCAGGTTGGGAATTGAGATGAGAGGTATGTATGTGCTTGGGAGAGGCATAGAGACAGGATGGCATTGTGTATAACGCCTTTACGTCTGGTCCAACAGTCACGAATGTGTCTCGACGAGTGTGTCCATCACTAATACTTCCTAAGTTACATATTATCAGTAATATTTTTTTAATCTTCCTAAATTATATAGTATAACGCTTTTTAAGTAAAAATTTTAACATAAAAATATCAAATTATTATCATATATTTTATTAATTAAAATTAAATTAATATACACAACATATGTGATCTTGGTTCATGAGTTTATATTATTTAATTATCTCAGATATATATAAGTTTTAGGTATTTTGAGAATATCTTAATTTATCAGATAAGATTACTAATCAGAAAATATCTTATCCAATATGTTTTCTAATTTTATAAATATAAGTCATAAGGTAGATTTATGAGATATATCAATCATACATATTCATATAAAATTATCGAGCTCTCCTAGTCGTTGGGTTATCCATAGAATCTAAGGCGCAAAATTCATAAGTATTGTTGGGTTATATTTTGGCGCAAGTCATCCAACGAGATCCGTTTCTGAAATGATATCAACGTTTTCGTTTGAAATTCATAATTACATAAATTAATATGAGTATTTGAACTTCGTTATTGAGATTGTAGATATATATGTTATTCCAACACCTATTCACATCCCAACTGTTATACTAAACTCCACCATCACTAAAAAAAATATTCTTTTCTTTATCAAATTCAATAAAAATACAACACCTATATAAAATTTCGTGTCGAATCAAGCCATTATATTTAATTCGGAACTTAAGGAATATATAATTATAGGTTAGCCCTTGTTTATATCAAAATTTTATTTTCTCCGTTTCATAATATAAATAACACTTATTTATTTGTGTCATTATAAAATATATATAATTTATCATATCTAATATTTTTTATATAAAAAATCAAAATAAATCATTATCTGTAATAATATATTACTATATTCTCTCATAATTACTATAATAAATCTTACTATTACTTAAATATTTCTTCGTTAAATTTTATAAATATTCAACCTACACCTAAATTCATATATTAATACATTGTACATATTATCCGGGAGAGGGAGTATATCATAGTATAATGCCCGGGTGACCTGTGACACGAGCTGGGCTTGAAACATGGCCCGATGCGAGGCCCAATCCAAGAATGGCTCAAAAAGCTTAGCCCAAGTCTCCGGAAACTTCTCCACGATTCTACAATTTTGTAGATAGGTTAGGGTTTGCTAGAGTGTGCTAGAGAAATCTAGAGACTTCTTAGAAACCCTAGGCTTGGAGGATTCTAGACACGGGGGTCTAGAACCTTCATTGGTTTTGTATATAAGGAGGGCTTGGCACATTTGTCAAACCATCCACCAAATCCAACAAACTCAACATCCACGAGCATTGTAAACACGAGGGCAATACAAACAACCAAGTTCTCCAAACAATCAAGTGTGCCATTCTCATCTTTGTTAGCGTTCCCACGAGCCTTGAGCATCATCTCAAGAGTGAAAGGCTGAGCTTAGACACAAGGCGAGGGTGTCTAGGTGCCGCACGGTCTTAGTGAAACATTAAGCCCGTGACAGTTGGTCCTAGGCTTTCAGGGTCTTTTACTCCTATGATTTTGACGGTAGGGCCTCAAGCGGTATTTTTCGAAGGTTTGAGATCCGACTTTAGCCGAGGCCCCATATCCAAATGGCAAAAGGACATGACTAGGTCGGGCCAGAATTGGTCCTAATTCTATACGTTTATTTTTTATTTTATTTTTGAAGAATCAAAAATTCATATTATAATCTTCTCAAGGGGGGAAAATTACAAAAAAAAAAAAAAAACCCTCTTGTCCTCTATCACCCTCAGATCTTTAGATCAAGACCATCAGTTACAACAAGACAATACAATGACATATTCTATAAGTGATAGCATTCACAGTTGACGACATACATTGAAAAATGCGCCTATTTCGCTACTGCAAAATATCATACATGAATTGAGCCAAGAACATCCTTCGTATTGGTGCTTGCCTTTTCTTTTCCCTTGTCATCCATCGCCACCATTCATCAAAAGTCTTTGCTTTATAGTTCAAATTCATCTTAAGCAGCATAGCATCAGCAATTGACTTTGAGAACTCACAACGAACAAACATATGATCTAAATCTTCAACAGCCAAACATCAAAACAGAATTTATGTTGAGTTTTAGGATTTGAGTTAAGACCTAATACGATTTGAGTTGTTCTGTAATCTAATTTTTTTCATAGTGCTTTACCATCACGATTTATGATGGTGTGATTTGTAAGGATTTTCTCTCAATACTCATGTTTTTCCACATTAATTTCATGTGTTCTCATTTTGATTATCTCAATTTCATATTTTCAAATATTTCATTATCTGATATCGTTCGTCCAAAAGTCTACATAGATGTAAAGAGGTAACTCATGAAGCAAGTTATTGATAGCCAAACTAAAAAGCATTATGTTCACTAACACTTGATTCAGAAAGCGGAACACAATTTATTGATATCATACACACTGCGAACCAAGGTCCATAGCATGATTACCATTATATTACATTCCCCTCTATCAGAGTGACGCAAGCTTCACTCGACACACGCACAGCTATTTTACATTATCAATTTATTGACTGCTAGCAATCCATCAGCCAAGATACGTGCCATAATCATCCGCCATTTTGCATCACTTGGTCACTCCACCGGGATTTCCGAAGATGGGGTGAAAAAGAAAATGTCATCAAGACGATCATTACTAGGAGAGTTACCCCCATAAACCAACAAACCCGGTTGGCCGTTGAGCTCACCCCTGGCAAATGCACACCAGCCACGAGGACCGGGATGGTCCGTTTGCTTCCAACTGTCTTGAACCTTCTTCCACACCAGCGTCTCAGTGTCCAAAGCATAAACATCACCAGCAAATTTCCCAGAACCTAGGTGACCAAGATCACTAGGATCCACCTCTCCACCAAATATGTAGATGTACTTGCCAATGCTTGCGGTTGAAAATACGCTCCTCGCTGTGGGCTTGTCGCCTGTGGTCTCAACCTCGAACCAGGCTTCCTCGACGAGATCAAAGAAGTGTACGTCATCGACCTCCTGGCCAGTAAACCCATAGACCACCCACACCTTCCCGTTGATCACAGCAAGGCCAGGCCCGCCTCTTCCCTTGCAGTTCTCGCCTGGACCAGGGAATTGTATCCACTTCTTATCCTCCACGTCATATGCCCAAAGGTCATTCAGCCGGCCAGCGATACCGCAGGCATTCAGCTGGCCAATGACACCACAACCGCCGAATATGTAAAAATAACGACCATCAGCAGCGATGGAGTGGTAGCTCCTATGTGGAGCGCCACTATCGCCACTCGAGAGCAAGCTCCATTTGCTTGTGGTGGTATCATAGGAGTACAGCTCATTGAGCTCCTTGCGGGTGGCATCTCTGCCACCAAAGACATAGATGATACCGTTAATGGCTGCCATTGTGACCCCGATACGAGGAGGAGGGATTTCCCCCTCTGCATCGGCCAGGGACCACGATTGGTCGTCGAGGTCATACACATAGAGGTTGTTGTCCACGGGGACGCGAGGCGTGAATTCTCCGCCAAAAGCATAAACTTTTCTGCCAACTATAGATATGGCATGCGAGCTTCTTGCTCCCGGTCCAGTACCACTTTGATCAAGCTGGAAGCAAAGAAAAAAATGCAAAATTAGGACACATAACCCCCTACTCTCAACGGTGAGGCATCAGTCTCGATACAGGTCGAAGCAGACTCAAAAGTTTTGAAAGGGAGCGCCCACAGTTGATATCAGTGTATCACATTAGCATTTGATAGGTCCAGTCAAATGCTTGGCCGGTGCATGTGTGAACAGTGGCCGGTGAACATGTGGCCGGTGCACATGTGAATAGTGGCCGGTGAAAACCAAAAACACGTTTTTGGTTCTTTCACATTTCCTACCTTCATCACTATAAAAGGGGAAGGGGTTGAGCCTGAAAAATCATCCCATCCTCCAGAAGCAAAGGGATCAAACACAATACAAAGTGTCTACCTCCGATGATTGCATCGGTTTAGGAAGTTTTTTGAGGGATTTGTAAAATCTCAATTCTATTCATCAATAGAATACTTTTCTTCCTTTATTTGTGATCAAAATTCTTAACAAGTGGTATCAGAGCCGGATGCGAGTATTTTCGGAGTTCTTGCCGGAAGTTACTGTTCACGGCCGGAAATCGATCTGTCAAGATC
>LIEC01006678.1:0-10829 GCA_001925005.1 Drosera capensis
GATGGATTTGTCTGATGGGAAAAAAGCAGGCAAGGACCACTCACTGGTTGTTTTCTTGTGACCATGACACTTCGTTTTCGAAAACCATGCTTTTCTATCACATTCACGACACATGCGGAAATTGAATCAGCACTAGAACAAGGACCCGTACCTCTTCCCATATGGGCTATCTTCCAAATCCATCTTTCGCATCCCATACATTGTTGGAGTCTTATAGCGTGGGCATATACGGCATCAAATTCCATCACGAGAATCCTCAATGATTGAACAATGTTGAGGAGGGCTCAAGCAATTGATGAACATAGTGAAGTGGACGGTGCAGAGATGATCCATTCAGCACATTGTGAAGTTGTTCAAACCTGCATAGTAGTCAAGCATTTCAAGAGTGGAGGACATCGGCGAAGGGTCACCAAAGTGTACAAGAAAAGGAGGATCAGAACATACTCACGTCGGTGTAATTTTCGATCCAAAGGGGACACGGGGGCAAGAAACTGCTACCAGCAACAAGACGATATCAGGAATAGGATGCCAGGCCCGGAATGCAACTTTCTCCCTGAAGAACTTCTACAATATAACATCTTCCTCTTCCTCCAATAACAGCCTTTGTCTTTTATTCAGCAATGTCACAGGAACAGAATAAACCCCGTCTCCAACAAATGATCCATACTCAAACTGTTCAAGTGTCCATCGCTGTTTTACTTCTTTCTGGGTTATATCGATAACACCTCATGCCTCGTCAGAAAAATCCGAGGATTTGATACAAGATTATGCACCAGGCACGGACATGTGACAGAAGGCGCTAAATTCCTTGAATATCCTTCGATATACAGATCCACTATAGTTTACAGCATCAACAGCCTTAGAAAAGCACAATACAACAACTACAGCTCCTATAGAATCAGGAAATCCCACCCTTCCTATTCCCCCCATTTTGTTGAAAAGCGACTACAAAAAGGAAATAAAGATGGACATAATAGGCCCTTCCTTTCTAATATAACCAGTTTATCTGTTGTCAAGCAGTATCGCAAGGCATGTTCCTTTTAGCTATTCCTAAATAGCCGATAGAGAAGTATGCTTTCATTCTTTCCCAAGCTATCGACTCCATATTCTTTCCACGCTCCCAGCTTCAATGCCTCTCTTGCCTCTTCCAAAGCTTGTTTCCTTAAAGCTGTAAGTGATACTTGCTCTTGCTTGTCAGCATCGGGATTTTCTTCGCCATCAACTTTCTCCATGGACTTGTTAGCATTATCTGCATGCTCATGAGACTGATGTTTTTCCTCTTCACCCGCCCTACCGCCAACTACAGGGTTGTCATCAACAGCATCACGCGACTCACTTCCCCACCATTTATTAGTGTGAGTAGACAAGCCATTTGAGGGAAACCCATGCTTAAATTCATCTGAGCCAGTCGACATGTCCATGATCGAACCAGAATTGAGCAAACTGTGAGATCGCCAAGTATACACACTCTTGCCTCCTGATAGTGGGGCAGGGATTTGGAAGACTCTGCTATAGCTCTAGAAGGCTTGTCTTTGGTTTGGGAGACTACAGATGTCGATACAGTTGACAAACTGATATTCTTTTGCTTATCCACTTTTGGCAATCCAGCTTTGCTTTTCTCCTTAGCAACTTCTATCTTAATTCCTCAATGCTTTTCTCTGCAAGATATTTTCTTTGTGGCCACCTCTCCCGACCATTCTCATTGCATATGGTTTTTAAAGTACTAGTTGAAACTCCAAGGATATCAGCTGCTTCAGAAAGAGGGAAAGAGAAGAACTTGGAGACATCCTTGAATGTAAGAGATGGTTCTGAATTTGGCTTTTGCGGCGTAGACAATATTTCACTTCCTCGAAGACAGATGCCTGGCAAAACAATATAACATTGGTGCTCAATGCACTTACGAATAATTGTTTATATAACCATGTTTTCTAAATACTTACATGTTTACAAAGACACAGAACAAAGTTGGCTCAGCAGTAGCTTCTTCAAAATTGAATTTAGGGTCTCTAAATGTCGAATGCTCAGGTTAAACACAATCGAAATAGCATAGGCCTATGCAAGAATCCAACGATTCATTCCGACCATCCTCTAAACGATAAAAAATGTAGGCATACATGCTTCAACAACAATGTAGAAAAATACTAGTCAGTATTCACCAAATCACTCGATGAGAACAAACCAATTTGCAATGGAATTCGCGGATGGTTACAGTTCAGCTCCAACCATCAATCTTCTACCACAGCATCTAGCCGCTCCCCTCGACCCCTCACCGGCACAGCTACACTATAAAAAGAAAGGGAGATATAAATTCCCAGACAATCAAAACCCTAAACCCTAACGCACAATACATGGTGCAACCGAGAGGGGTTGAACGCGGGGCAATACCCATAAAATCAAAACCTAAACCCTAAATCGCAATTGAGCAATAACTAGGCCAGGCACTAGCATTGTTTTACAAATCAAGAGCCGATAATGAAGCGGAGATGGTGATCGAAATCAGATAATTTGAAGAAGAAATGAATCGTGAAAAACCTCAACCGCAAGTTTGCCGCTGATGATGCCGTTGCCCGTTCTTCAAACGATTGTCGGAATCGTCACGAGAATCTCCACCTGGGAATCTGCGAACCCCGTTGGGTACGAACATCAATATGGATGATGATGATTAATATTCTCTTCAGTTCCAAAATTATATTACTCTTCCCATATCGATAAACTTTTGTAAGTCGTAACAACATACCCCTCGGTCACAATAAAATTGGGATCAATTGATTTAGAAAACGGAAAAGGAGATTAACGTAGTATTAGTTAATAAAATATTATGATTTTTTTAAAATTGTTTAATCAAATAAATACAAAATTATTTTTAATTTTTTTTAATTCAACTGTTAGAAAATAGGTTGCATTATCTTATTGAATAATGTTGTATTAGTTTTTTCTTTCGTTTAGAAAAAAAAACCCATGTTTGTATTGATTTTTGTTACTACTTTTATGTGATTAAGTGAGCTAAAGTAAATTTATTTTCATTTATCCATGTGGTTATTCTTTTTTTTTTCCCTTGTAGCTTGTAAGAGAAACCCGGTGTTAATTGAATCTAATGCACAATGTAGTTTCTAATTGTATGTCGTTTTTTCTTAAAAATCACTAAACGTGTTTTCTTTTTGATGATGTGAGAAAATACAAAACGTCAAATAGATGTTCACGAAATCAGCATGTCAAAGAGCTCTTACACTATGCTTAAAGTACTACTACTGTGTTGGTTTTCCAATTATGCAACCATACAGTGCAGTAGAGTATAACAAAGTGTATCTTTTTTGTGGTTCATTGTATTGCCATGCGCACATTGTAGAATTATGTGGCCGGTTTCTGTTAGGATGATAAGGCGCTTACAATTATTTGGTCGCTTCCATTTTGATGAAAGGGTTTGAAAGCTAAGCATGGCATGTGAGTTCCACCTTGGTCTGTTCATGAATTGAAACCAGATATCTTTTGAATTTGAGCATAGAGTCATTGATGAATAAAGGAGTATGAGTTGCATTGTGATTCCACAGGGGGTCAAGACTTGAACTAGATCATCAAATAACACTCCAACTCCAACTCGTAAACCGGATCATAATCTTGTGAGATTCATTTAAATTTTTATTGTCATTGTCATCGCCATCATTATCAAATACGATCTCTTCTCAACTTCCATCGAATTATATGTTGAGTTTACCTTAATTACATGTACTATGCATAGAAAGTTGGGAATTGGTTTCTACTGTGCGTATTTACAAGTTATCACGTTGATCCGTTTGTTATGTTAGTACTAAGAACAGAACCCTATGAGCTACATCTATGAATTGGGAGCATCCACATACTGGCTGGAGAGAGGAACGTACCAACTAACTTATTTATTGTTAGAATTTATCAAGTTGATCGATCCCAATGGGATGGAAGCTTTGGGAATAATCCCAAATACTAGATGGATAATATGGGTCTGTTTGGCATTCTTGTAGTTTTTATTTGTTTTTTATTTGAATGGCTTATAAAAATAATTAGCATTTTTTAGTTCCGACATAATTACAATCATGACTTATCATGATAATCTATACATATGTTGATTTTTGATTTAAAGATTAAATTACCTTTTTAACTTTTATTACTGATAGGAGTGAGAAAAAAAATGATAGGATATATTGATATGATATAAAATAAATAATAAAGATGTTTTGATATTTTTGTAGGGAAATTTTTTTCAAATAGAATAAGGTTATAATTTAGTTAGGATGATCCAATTTAGTAGTTTTATAATTTTATTGGGACGAAGCGAGTTTTTGTTTTTGTTTTATATTTTTCAAGCAAATGAAATAAAGCTGAAAACAAAATAATTTTTTTTTTATTTTCGTTTCCTTTTCATAAGTGCTAAATAAAAATAAAATAAAGTTATACGGTATCCAAGATACCTTTTATAAAAAAATTATTTTAATTCATGAAGTGTTTTTATTTTGGTTGTTGGGTTTATGTCTTTGCTATTAGTTTTATTTTTCATAATTTTAAATAACAATAGAAAACAATCCCTATTTGGTATCATTTTTGTTTCTACTTTTTTTTATCTTGTTTCATTGATTGATGAAAGGGAAGTATTTGTTTTTTGTTCATATTTGTGAAATTGATGAAAAACATGTAAAAAGTACCAAAGAAAATAATTTTCGGTGTCTTTCTTTTGTTTTATCTAAGTTTAGCAAAAATTGTTTTATTTTGTAGAGTGATTTCAATTTTTGTTATTGATTTTTTATTTTTATTATTGATTTTTATTTTTAATAGTTTTGATGAGTAATACCAATAGCTTCTAAAAAATCTCAACGTTTGTTATTACTCATTCCATCTCACGAAAAATATAATATTTGTTTTTTTAGATTCTTCCATGATAAATAAATTTTTTATATAGAAATTTTTATATACAAAAATATCAAATCAAATATAATATATCAACTAACTCCTTGTAAATTTGTTCCACTAAACTCATTATTAATACAAATTCAACTCATATATATAAATCTCATGTTAAATCAAAAAAACGTAATTCAGATAATAGATGTTATCCATTTTTCCAAAAAACAAATGAACTTCAGATGCATTTACCAAAAATGAACTTCAAATTCCACGCACTTGATAATTACTTGCCGTATAATTTGTCACTTATATTGAACATCAACCTTAACCACCTACGGATCCTAACGAAGAAGATCTCACTTACAGCTACTCCTTGGGTACCATAAAAGATGAAAAAAAGTTTGAATCTCTGCATACAAATATGAAACAGAAATCCGTGAATCTATTCTGTTCTCTTCCTCTTCCTTTTCTCGTATGCTGTCAACTTCACTCGCTTTCCACTCTTCGTCCCCAATTGATAAAAAAAAAATGATATGATTTTGATTCAACCTTGTAGAGATTGTTGATAAGAATCCTCGCTTCCAAGGACAAATTTGCCATCTTCCCTTTCACGGGAATTTGTTTCCCTTTCCCGATTCTTTCGTCCCTTTTCACTGATTCAATTGATTGTACATTTTTGTACATATCTGGGTATATATACTCACGCATATGGGTTATTCATTATTGTGATTGAATTTCATACCCTTTTTGTTTTTTTGATCGATTAGGTTGAATTGGGATTCTGGGTATTGTTATTTGATCGAGAAAAATGAAGGGTTTGTGTCAAAATGATGTTTTGAGATGTGTGATGATGATTTTGCTATGTGGGTATGTGTTGGGAAAGGAGTGTACCAATACTCCAACTCCACTGCAGTCTCATACTTTGAGATATGAGTTTGAGGTTTCAAAGAATGAAACATGGAAGCAAGAGATACTTGCAAATTATCATCATGATCATCACTTGATTCCCACTGATGATTCTACTTGGGCAAGTTTGTTCCCAAGGAAGATGTTGAGGGAGGAGAGTGAGTTGAATTGGAATGTTGTGTACAGGAAGTTCAAGCATCCTGGTCAGTTCAAATTGGAGGGGAATTTCCTCAAGGAGGTTTCCTTACATGATGTGAGATTGGATCCTGAGTCGGTACATGGGTTGGCTGAGCAAACCAATTTGGAGTATTTGTTGATGCTTGATGTGGATAGGTTGGTTTGGAGCTTTAGGAAGACGGCCGGTTTGCCCACGCTTGGATCGCCTTATGGCGGTTGGGAAGCACCGGATGTCGAGCTTCGTGGTCATTTTATTGGTGAGCATAAGCAGTCCTGTTTCATTGTTCTTTCATCCCTAGAATTGTGAAGTTATGAAGTTATGATGCAGCTTGTGGCAATCATTCTCTGTTGCTGTTGCTGTTGCAGGATATATTGATGTATCGTGACATCACAAAATTGTTGACAATAGAAATTTTATATGAATTTCGTTTTTATCTCATGAGTTGCTGAATTGTTATCCATATATCTAAGCATGAATTATATTGCATGAAGGGCATTATCTTAGTGCAACTGCACATATGTGGGCTAGTACCCATAATCAAGCTCTAAAGGAGAAAATGAGTACCCTAGTATCTGCTCTCAAGGAATGCCAGGACAAGATGGGAACGGGATACTTATCTGCTTTTCAGAGTGAATTATTCGATCGGGTTGAGGCCATTCAACCTGTATGGGCACCATATTACACAATCCATAAGGTACCACAGACTTGCTTTGTAGCATCCTATTTAGCCGTGACCGTGACCATGATCGAGTTATCATCATGAACTTATCATTTAGGGTAAGCTTGCTTTATATGCAGTTGATGGCCGGTCTTTTGGACCAACACACTTTGGCTGGCAATGCGCAAGCTGTAGGAATGCTGAAGTGGATGGTTGAGTACTTCTACAACCGTGTCCAAAATGTCATAAGAACCTACACCATTGAAAGGCATTGGATGTCTCTCAATGAGGAATTCGGAGGAATGAATGATATCCTTTACCAGCTATTCAGCATCACCGTAAGTGAATCCTCTGAGATCTGTCTAAATTTGTTTCTTTTTCTTGATCGATGTATAACCTGTTGAAACGTTTGTATAGCATTTTGATTTACTTATTTCATGACCATATTTCCTGTTTCATCCAGATTTATAAAATTAACAGCGTAGATTCTGGACTGATGGCAACTGATAACTTGACTCCGTGTCTCTTATTAACTTTTTGTTTTATTTCGTTACAGGGTGATCCGAAGCACTTACTATTGGCTCACCTATTTGACAAGCCATGCTTTCTAGGATTACTTGCAATACAGGTATGTGTGAAGTTTTCCCCCCTTGGCTTTGTTTTGTCCACTTAATGTAAATTCTGATGCATACTGTCTACAAGAAACTTGAACTTTAGCTCAGTACTTGACGAGCTGAGACCAATATGTATCACAAGTCAGGCATTAAAATTATAAGCAGACAGTATTGACTCCTTTCTAATCTCTCGTTGTTTAAAGGCTGATGACTTATCCGGTTTTCATGCCAACACACACATTCCAGTCGTAGTTGGGGCTCAAATGCGTTATGAACTCACCGGTGATGAACTCTATAAGGTTGGTGTCTATTTCGTCTTTGAATTATTTCATTTGCGCGTACTCTCACCTGATCTCTTTTCCAAGTAGTCATCAGCGATCCATGGCCATCATTCAAGATCTTAAACTTTTTTAAACGGATGTCTCAGGAAATAGGAATCACCTTTATGGATATGATCAACTCATCTCATAGCTTTGCAACTGGTGGAACATCCGCAAGCGAGTTCTGGTAGTACAATTCTTGATGCTAACTTCGATAACAATATTTTATGAGTAGTGCTTGATTTTTAGGCTTTTAAGTGAGATGTTCATCAAACCAACCTGATCCCTTCACTTATTCACTCCCCATATTCCTCCTCTTCGTTCGAGCAGGGAAAATCCCAAGTGGATGGGCACGTATCTGCATACCGAGACTGAAGAATCTTGTACAACTTACAACATGTTAAAGGTATTGTTATTCCCCTGAAATTGAAAGGATTCTACATAAACATCATCAATGAGCGAGTTCCATTGGGTAGGCGTTGCTGTTACCATCTTGGCTTTGCAAATCAAAATTTACAGGTCTCACGCAATCTGTTTAGATGGACAAAAGAAGTCACCTATGCTGATTACTACGAGCGTGCCCTGACGAATGGTGTGCTGGGTATACAAAAAGGAACGGAGCCTGGTGTTATGATTTACATGCTTCCTCTTGGCCATGGAGTTTCCAAGGGAAATTCCTACCATAGTTGGGGGACCCCATCTGATTCCTTCTGGTGCTGCTATGGTACAGGTCTGATTCTCGGACCATAATTCTTCATGATTGGAATGTTTGCTTTAATCTGAATTAGCTACTACTATTATTGTGGAGGAAATGACTGATATACACCTGGTAAATGCTTTTGTTTTTTATTTTTGAAGGAGTTGAATCATTCTCGAAGTTGGGTGATTCTATTTACTTTGAAGAAGGCGGAAGCAGCCCTGCTCTCTACGTGATTCAGTACATATCAAGTTCCCTTGACTGGAAATCTGGAAACATTCTGCTTACCCAGAGAGTAGACAAAGTTGTTTCCTGGGATCAGCACCTTCGAGTAACATTAATTGTTACAGCGAATCATGTAAGGCATTCAATGTAGATGCAGTCATCTGATATCATCTAGACGCTTCAAAGAAATCATGCTTTGATTCATTTATCCAGGGTTCTGGGACATCTACCTTGAATTTGCGGATTCCATCTTGGGCTTCTTCGGGTGCCGCTGTTGCTCATGTGAATGAGGAGGCCCTCACTTTGCCAGGCCCAGGTCTCTCTCTTTTCCTGATCACTCATCTTTTATGAGCTTACAATTGTCAGATGTTTGCCTTTTCTTTCTGATACGTTGGAAACTTTGTCCCGCATAATCCCTTTAACTCATCATTTGTGTACTTGCCATTGCCATTGGCTTGAGTTCATAACTAACGTCAGACATTTTGTATTCGTCGCTATAATCTGCAGGGAAGTTCCTTTCCATAAGCAGAAGCTGGAACTCTGGTGATAAAATCACACTTGAGCTGCCCCTTGGACTCAGGACAGAGCGTTTAGTAGGTAATTTGCTCGTGGATGTTCCCTTAACCTTGTATTAAATTCAGCAAGATGTGTGCTGACAGGGAGTATGTATTTGGTGTTCTTCGTGATTATGATTTCCAGATGATCGTCCCGATTATGGTTCCCTTTATGCAATCCTTTACGGCCCTTATGTGCTAGCTGGTTTATCTCTCGGTGATCATGAGATCGTCACTGGATCAGCCAAAAGCATTTCAGATTGGGTCACACCGGTTCCTGCTGTCTACAATTCCCATCTGATCTCCTTATCTCAAGAGGCCGGGAACTCGAGAGTTTTCTTTTCAAACAAAGACCAGAAAATAGTAATGGCTCTAGCTCCTGAAGCAGGCAACCACTCTGCGGTACATGCTACGTTTAGGCTTATCCTTGGCCAGTCCATGTCCTCCTCATCGCCATCATCCGAGGAGTTCTCTTCACTGGGAGATGTGATCGGCAAATCAGTCATGCTCGAACCTTTCGATTTACCGGGAATGGTTGTCTCGCATTCAGGCGCAGATAAAGGGCTCTTCATAGGAAAGAAGGATTCTGCTACAGAATTTCAAGTTGTGAAGGGACTTGGTGGAGAAGATGGTACAGTTTCCCTGGAATCCAAGAGTGAAAAGGGATGTTTCGTTTATAGCGGACAGGAAGTGACGTTGAGCTGTGGTTCGGGGTCGTCCAAGAATGCTGGTTTTGCAAAGGGAGCAAGCTTTGTTCTGGAGAAGGGGCTGAGGGAATACCATCCAATCAGCTTCGTGGCGAAGGGGGAGACAAGAAGTTATGTTCTTGAACCGATCATGAACATGAGGGACGAGTTCTACAATGTTTATTTCCATATATCGAACTAGCTCAAACGTTGATATTCGTCGCACTTGTTCTGTCTAATCGATTTTCTTCAACTGATGTGGTTAAGGGTACATAATACAAACCAAGAATACAGAGACATGGATACCATGTACAGAATATCTGGTTCTAATGCTTTTTTGTTGAGATGCTAATGGCGATCAATCGATCGTCATTAAATAACTGCTTCTGTTTTTGTCTTCTGTATATGTTCTGTAGTAATTTGTATACAGAACTAGTCGACACGAACTCCGGTACCGCAGCTGGTCTTGAACTCTTGATTACTTTGAATAAGTATCGCACTCACAAAGTTGCAATGAGGCATCCAGAAAATCGATGGATTTCCTTCACATGATGCTAGTGAGATTTTGGGTGCAGTTGTGAGTAGCACGGTTGGATTTGGGTCATTTTTGTTTTTTGATTGGATTTTTTATAGGATTATTTTTATTAAATTTTATTTTTTAAGATTGATTTTTTGTTAATAGGGTTCTAATTTTTTTTTCCAGATTTTTTACATATAAAAAAACCTAAGCAAAACAACACACGACAGCACAAAGCTCCAAACTGCAATTGGAGAAAATGCGTGAATTGGTTCGTTGCTGAGAAGGCCACAGTATCATATATTGCTCTCATCAGATTCGTGTGTGGTGGATCGTCCTTGTTAGAAATCTGGCTAGTCAGTAAGGTTAATGTGTGGTTTTAATGAAATTCTGTGTTATGCTTAGGTTAATTGAATCTCATTCGAGCAGGATTTGTTTGTTTGGCATGGTGTCTGATGATTTGGGTTTGCCAAATTTCACGATAACGTGTGTGTGCCAAATTGAATTTCATTTGCTGTAATTCATATGGCGCTTCTATCGATTTGGGTTGTTGGAGACCTAGATTGGTTTCTTGCACTGAATATTTATTGATGCAGTGATGC
>LIEC01006679.1:0-15294 GCA_001925005.1 Drosera capensis
GTGTTTCTGTCTCAACAAGATTACAATTGATTGATTTGACATGATAATTTTGACTTGTGTGAGAAATAAGAAAGAGAAAATGGGAGAAAAATTGATGGGATGAATTGATTTGATATAAAATTAAAAATGAATGTTTTGGTATTTTAAAAAAAAAAAGTTTGGGATAAGGTTGTAATTTATTTGAGGTATTTCAATATAAAAAATGTAATTATTTTAGGACTTTTTTTCATAATATAAGCAACGGAGTGCCATGCAGACAAAAATATTCACGACGTACGAATGTTTCATAGGATAATCAAATTTTTTTTATTAACTTATCATGAAACATCAAAGATAATATAAGATAAAAACTGAAATAAAATTAATATTATATCATTTATATACAAAAATAACGTTTCAAAATGCATAATAAATAATACGGTTACTGCATAATATTGTCGATATTATGAAACGAAAAAAATATAATTTTTATTTTATTTTTTATGGCATTTTGTGGGTTACGAGGATTTGTTTCTTGTAACATTGAATAAAAGTACACTATGACTTATGATATGCAATAATTTCATTGATCATCTGATAACAAAGATTTAATATAGACAGATTTAGATATTTTTTTAATGGACATTCCATCATCAGTTCAGATTTTAGTTCAGATTTTTGATGGACTTGATTTCATTACAGGTCGTGATTACTTATCACGAGTTCGATCCCTGTCTTTCCTCATTTAATATTATCTATATGGTTTATTTATATGGATCTTATATAATATTTGATATGATATAATTGATATGGGGTCCCTTCATGTGAGAGAAAATATTAAAATATATATTTAGTGTTTCGCTAGTTCATTGGGATGAAAAGTAATTTCTCATTAAGTTTTTCCAAATTATCGAAACTAATCAAAAACAAAGGGAGGTTTCATTTTCGTTCATATTTATCTCTGACACATTTTACACATGTTGATCACTCACTATACTTTCTTCCTTTGACTATGCTCATTTGGTATGATTTTACATAAGTATCTAGTTTTCTGCAAGACCATTCATAAATTAACTCAATGAAAAATCATCACCTACGACAAAAGAAATGAGCAGAAAAAATACTGAATGCATAGGTAAATACTCAATCAACAGAAAAAATGAACACTTGTTCACTCACAAAAGCATTTCCAGGTTCTGAATACTCGAACAGAAAACTTGGTTTGGCTTTCTCATCTTTGGCCACCAAGCTCTGATAAGCGAGCGCTGGCGTCAGGTGATCGGAGATGATAGAACGACATAGAGGCACCAGATTTCCATGATCCGCGGCTTCTACGAACTCTGACCACTTTTCCAATCTCTTTGTAAAATCTGTTCATCAAGTTCCTCAAATTAATTACTCCCTTGGTAGAAGCCGTAAACAATTTTATGCAACAAACAAGTTGCACAAGAGAAAAATATATATATATAAATGAAGAACATAACTTACATGTTTGTAGTTTCTATTGAAAAAATAAAAATGAGAAAGTATATACGTACAATCTCTTTTACACCGATCTTTATTCCTTTTCATACTAAATATTTTCATTTTGCCGGTATTTTCAGCTACGATATCAAACACTCCAACTCTGAATCACATACCTCCTGGAAGGGATGTAGGATCTGATTTACAGAGGACGAAGGGTAGTAGAAGCGATTGCACGAACGGGGAGACGGCGGGAAAAAACAGAATTCAAATGTTTGAAGGTAGGGGAGACTATGTTCGGCGTCCATAATCGATTTTCACAAACTGCCGGCAGGGTATCAGGCAGAGGCATGTGGGTCGTGGTGGCTTCCATGGCAATACTGGCAGCAGATGGTTAGTTTGTTCTGTTTTCCAGATATCTGTTAATTCCACTTATAGGTGTGTTATCCTTTTATATAGAGATTATTTCGTTTTGCTGTGTTGAAAAGGAAAGCTCCGTCGAAGGCAAGTTGTGCTGTTAAATTAGGACTAGGCGCCGTCCTATACGTGTTCTATTCAACAAAAAGAACGGACAGTGACGGCCTTGTTCCATTTCTTTCTACACCCTATGCACTAGTATTTGTTATCTTGATATCAATCTCGATGAGAACGACATTATAGTGACCATGCATAGTGAGTAATCAATCTCAATGCGTTTGTGATAATGGTGATAAGATTTATTATAGTGTCTTTAATCGGAAGGGATGAGAAAAATACAATTTAAAACAAGATATATATAGGACTATTTCCTTAGAATTCTATGTATTCCCCACTCTACTTATAGTATATCCTGCAGTTTCCTTGAGTCGGCGTCAATGAAGTTGTTGTCGTCAACCTACGAAGTCTCATGAGAATCATGTCCGACTATCAAATTTATCAAAAACTTGGAACTTCTTTTGAAAGATTCATAAATATGTGTGGAATCTTCATATATAAGACCTCTTTATCACAAAAATTGACCATATCAGCAAACAATTCAGCAACAAAGAAAAATGGTTTTCCTTTCTGATTCATCGTAGCTTTCTTGTACAAACATCAAGAAATAGTTTTCAATATGATACGTACATTACGATATGTCAAGTAACATACCTCCTGGAAGTACCATAGGATCTGGCCAGCGCTTTTGATGATCAGGCTGAGGACGAAGCATAGGAGAGGCGACTGCACGAACATTGAGATGGCGGTAGGAAACAGAATTTAAACGTCTCGAAGGAGGGGAGATGTTCACCAGCAAGCTGGGGTGATTTGGACGACGAACTGCTTGCAGTGTAGGAGGCATGAGGGCCGTGATTGCTTCCATGGTGATATAAGAAACAGATGACAATGTGTTTGCTGTGCGTTTTGGTTTCTGTTAGTACCGTTTTCGCAACTTGTTATCGTTATATAGAGAGAGAAGAAGAAGGATTTGGCAGTGTTGACGAGGGAACTATTAAGAGAGAGAATTGCACTGTAGGTTGACGACAATGACATGGCGTGTGTTATGCAACAAAATGCGGACAATGTTGCCTTGTCTTCTCCCTAGTCGTTTTCCTACCTTTGCTATCCAACGTTGGCGAGAATCACATTTTGGTGCGTATGATGCGAAGTCTGTCTCTGTCTCTGAATGTGTTTCACAATGATAATGCCATTTGTTGACTTTTTAAATTTGTGCCCATTGTTTCTAGTACTAGATTTTTCACTTTTTAAATGATTAGTTAAAAATTGTAATCCCTACGTTGATAAATTTGGATATTCAGGATTTATACTTATCAACTTATAATATTAACCTTTTAAATTACAATATAAAAAATAAACACTGTAATATTGAAACAAACGAGTTAACGATACCTTACAACACAAACGACATTCTGTAATATATTTCTCCTCATGGTCAAGCAAATAGTAGCACTAATTAGAGTACTAAAACCTTGAACATGCAACAACGAGTTACGTGCCATACAGGAGTACCGAAGCAATATCAATCTTCCTAAGAACATAAGTTGCCCCTAATCAACTTATAATAGTATCTTGTATATGTATGAAAGTCAAAGTTGTAGTCAACCTACGGTTGGAGATCTGTCATCACCTTATATGAGACGATATCGTGTCAATCAAACGGTTTCATATTGATATACTAACCACAGCTTAATCGTTTCCACCGTGAATTGTCTCTCATCTGTCTATAAAAACTTCTCTCTTGCTTTCAAACCCTGTCCCAATACGACGTCGTTGTCCTATTCAACCCATTACTTCTATTCTGGGCCAAGCACAGTGGGCTCAACAAACCAAAACCACTGGCCCAACTCCTTCGGCCCATAAAAAACCATCACATCTTCGCCCCAAAATCCCCAAATTCGAAACCCTAATTCAACGACCTCGACGGAGAAGAAATCGAATCAGCAATCGATCGATAGATCAATGGCGGCGGCGGCGTTGGTACCGTACGGATCGGCGGCGACGACGGTGAGGGTTCATCCGCTGGTGATATTCAACATATGCGATTGCTACGTTCGCCGGCCCGATCAGGCGGATCGGGTGATCGGGACTTTGTTGGGATCCGTGCTCGCTGATGGGACCGTTGATGTGAGGAACTCGTATGCTGTGCCGCATAATGAGTTCTCCGATCAGGTTAGGGTTTTGTGGGGATTGTGTGGGGTTGAATTGATTGGATCTTGTTGTGGTGAAGTGTTTGTATGATTATTTGTAGTGTCATTTGTTGCTAGGGTTTGATGTTGAGTGGAGAGCTGGAGCTGTGACTGAATTGAGCTTCTAGTTGGTTTGATTCGGCTAGATAGCGTTGTTGATTTGCTCATAAGAGTCTACTCGTTTTTAGGATGGTGTGTTTGTGAATTTGGAATTCGAGAACTTATTCGGATTTTGTGTGTTCGTTTGATGACTAATCAGAAAATTTAGGTGAGGTGAGGTGAGTGAGCGAGCGTATAAGCAGGGGCAATTGGAGCTCAAACTTGTGCTATTAGGCATATGAAAGAACTCCACGCTGCTGTTAAGATGGTTTTGCAGGATACAATTGGCTCGTTTATTGGTGGCATTGATCGCCTTTTATCGGTTCTGAACATTACAGTTTCTACATGGTTCATTGTTGAATGTCTCTACTGTCTTTCAGTACCACGTAGCTTGGGCTGAATACATCTCAGAACTAGTTTCTAGTATGATGTATTGCTCTTTGGTTTTTAGTTTGTGAAATTAATGTGCCCGTTGTATCCAAAAAGTGTGTGTTTACCGTAACAACTCTGGTTGTGATTCTTGAATGTTTTTGTTAATTTATGGTTACAGGTTGCCTTGGACATAGAATATCATCACAACATGTTAATGTCACATCAGAAGGTCAATCCCAAGGAGGTGATTGTCGGATGGTAAATTTCGAACTCACAGTCTCCCTTTTTTAGAAACTAGACCTCTCCAGTATTAACATCAGCACATGTAATGATGCATTACAATGCTTCAGCATTAGCACCAGTTGGCTCATGTGACCGAGCTGATAATGGATAGTACGAGAGGCTTTAAGAATGACCATATTTGTCACATCTCCAGTCTCTTAATCATGTGTGAGATTCTCCTTGCTGACATGTACCCTTCTATTCACTCTGCTCTTATGTCTCCTCTTCATGTCCAGGTACTCAACAGGCTTCGGTGTAACTGGAGGTTCAGCACTGATTCACGAGTTCTACTCCAGAGAGGCTTCAAATCCTGTCCATCTTACTGTTGATACAACATTCAGAAATGGGGAAACCACAATAAAGGCCTTTGTTTCTGTTAATCTGTCTCTTGGGGATCAGCAGCTCGCAGCTCGATTTCAGGAAGCCCCTGTGGAGACTAAGATGGCCGAAGCTGAGAGAATTGGATGTATGAATATGCCCTGAAGACCCTTTTGTCTCTTTGAATTTGCCAACAATCAATCATTATGAATTGCATCCAGGATACTCTTTATTTGTGTCTCTCTGTTCATGATATGAATAAGTCATTGATCTGTTTTTTTTTATGTTGTGCTACTTTCTTTCACTGATGGCAGATGATCTCCTGAAGTCTACAGTGGCAGATAAGATTCCAAGTGATTTGGAAGGAATGGAAGGGTCGATGGAGAAGCTTCTGACCCTTATCGATGATGTCTATAAATATGTACATGATGTTGTGGTAAGGTTCTCGGTTCCTTCTCCCGTTATTGATTTTGTTTTTGTTTTTTCCTGTTTTTTCCCCTATTTTTCTGGGGTTTTTTTCCGGTTACATGTCACATCTCTTATGGAATTGTTATCTTCTGCAGGAAAAACGTGTTGTGCCGGACAATAACATCGGCCGGTTCATAGCAGAGACACTATCCTCCCTACCCAAGATGTCACCTGTCGCGTTTGATAAGCTTGTAAACGACAATCTACAGGTTAGTGCTTTTACATTATGAAAAGTTTTTGAAGTTTGTATGGTTTCGGAGACTGGTTAGCCAACGAGAGTGTACAATGCTTTTGCAGGACCAACTCCTGTTGCTGTATCTTTCTAGCATCATAAGGACTCAGCTCAGCTTAGCAGAGAAGTTGAACACTGCTGCTCAGGTTATCTAACTCCATCTTGTAGAAGACCAACGAGATTCAGCTAAAATGTTGGTCAGCATTTGGCTCCATTAGTTTAAGTTGCTTCCGGGGAATTGTAAAACCATTGCCATTATGATGTGCTTCACAGAGTATTTGTGTTCGGCTTGCAAAATTCGTGCTATGATTTTTCCTTATTCTAGCTGTACTAGGCGGACCTTTTGACAATGTAGCGATCACGTTTAGATATTGTTGTTATTGCAATTTTTGTGTGTTGAAGTTAAGTATGCTGTAACCAGTTTACTGGACGATTGACGCTCATCTATAGTGGGAAATCACGAGGAGATTAGCATTTTATTTGTGCAGACAAAACTTTGTTGAAAGTCGCACATTGTTTCGGTATCATTTATTCCATGCCCTTTGTTTTCCATATTATTCTTTCACGTTTTTCCTCGTTCGAACGTTGGGAGAAATAAGCGGTAAAATACCTGAATTAGGGGATCTGATCCAGCCTTGCCTAATGCCTGTCATTCAAACAACTATTCACTTCTAAAAATGCAGAAGCCACGCAATTGACCAGTTCAGTTTTGAGAGAGGACACCAAACCCACCCTGATCTTGACTCTTCATTTTCATTTTCATTTCCGTGTAAAAACTTTTGATCACCTTCCCATAACCATTGCTTCCAAGTCCCCGTATGATTCATTGAATTCAAGAGCTTTATCATTTGGGTTTGATAGAACTATCAAACCCATGGTCATTCGAGATCGAAAACACTGTCTCTTGATGATTGTCGATGATTTGAGAGACATTGAATCTGACGCACATCAATTGTTCGATGAAAGTTGTCAGGGAAGAAATTTAGAGCTTCTGTTGTAAGTTGCACATGCATTGTTTTGAGGTGGTGCCGTAAGAAGATCCTCAAAAGGGAAAAAGGTATAGGTGATCTTTGCAAAGGCGTAACAAGATGGGAATCGATGCCGAGGATGTCAAGATATTGGCACGTAAGGGTCTAATATTCATCGTGGACTCTTGTCGACGATGCGTCATGAATCATCCTTGGGTGACCTGTGTTGTGTTATTCTTCTTTTTCTTGTGTGTATTTCTTCCTTCTGTATTCTACATATTGTTTTACTCGTCCCCTCTTGTGATCGCTGCCTTCGTTTTCCTCGATGGACGATACGGTTTCAAAGGCTTCAATAAGGGCAACAAAGTGTCAACCAATGTAGCGTTCACTCGGTTTCCGCAAGTTGAAACCAATAGAGCAGGGCGATCCATTGGATCCATTGTGAATGATGAGATCAAAGGTAGCCGAATGGATGAATCGGATGCAAAGTCAAATGGTGAAAATAACGAAATGTCATTGAGAATCCGAGAGGGGAAGAATGCAAAGCGTGCTTCCATTGATCCACAGAGTTCAGAACCTTATGATCGAGTTTCGAGCTCTGAGTCATTGAAATTGATGAGCGAATTCAGCGAATCAGATGATGAGGATGAGGATGAGCCACACGAAGAGGCGGTACAATGGACTGAGGATGACGAGAGGAACCTGATGCAGCTGGGGACTTCTGAGATAGAAAGGAACAGAAGGCTAGAGCTGATTGAGAAAAGGATGGCGATGAAGTTATTGAGCATGCAGCCTAGAAGAAGTCCGCTGCACATGGATAGTTATGATAATGAAGGCCAGGTCGCAACGAGAGATGTCGAAGATGCTGAAATCCAACCTGGTTCAGCGCCTTCTATGATGTTGCCTACAATGTTCCAATTTGATCTCCCTTATGCCTCGCCCCAGGAAAAGCCTTTTGTCACTGGTGGAAGTTGTCAGGTAGAAACTTTTAGCTCTCAAAAGAAGGGCTGTAACCTTAGTGGGCATTACTGTTTTGTCCCAGGGGCTACTTATGTACGAGATCTCGATGATGATCAACTGAGGGGCACTGACTATCCTTCAGATAAGACGGACAAAATGGAAGCAAATGTGGTTGACACTAAAGAGGAAGAGTCTGTTGAGGCCAAAGGCGAAGGACAAAACAGCATGGTTACCAAAGAGCTGAGGCAAGGTAGCCCAAATGAAACCGAAACTGAAGCAAGTTCCTCGACTTCATCAGATGAAGGCGAAGACATTGGTAACATAGACAAAAATGAAGCATTTGGAAACTCGGTGAGGAAACAGCTAACTTGTTTACTAGCGAGGAACAAGATTGGACTGCCGATGGTACCGCAATATGATTCCAGCCCTACTGCCATTCACCCAATTACTAAAATGGAGGAGCGTTCGTTTTATACAAGTAGGCCATTTCATACTCCTACATGTTCCATAGCTTCAGATATGCTCGTTGAGGTCTCAGAGGCGGGGTCGCCTACATTTAACGTGGAACCCAATTCGCCAACTGATAGAGAATCGTTGGTCTATGATGGCGATGTAGACAAGGAAATTGACTCGGATGATGAGGAATTATGGGGTGCGTCGCCTCACCCTGTAAGATTAGAAGAACTTGGATCAAGAGTTAGAGTAAGCGACACAGGAAAAATGGGAAAGTCTCCTCTTGAAATACCAGGGAAGTCAGAAAGTATATCAGATAAGGCAGCACACGATGTGAGCTCTTCATCATATACAGCACCGTCTTTGCTGAAGGAGAATATCGATGAAAGTACAGAAGACCAGGATCAACACTTGATTATGGATGGAAATGGTTCGAGATCTTCAGTGCCTTCATCATCTGAGCACTTATCTGATCCACTGCAGGGAAAAACAGCGGAATTCATTGACAACTATGTGCCTAGTGATGTTGCTTCTTGCACCGCAGAGGTTGGTTGAATTATTATCTGGATTGTTGTTTTTATCTTTGCCTCAATGAGAAGATAGTTTTCTCAATTGAATATCACCATATGACAAAGATTAGCGTGACATTCTGAAAGTGACAACGATTAAATTTCTTTCGTAATTTTTCGCAACAGATTCAAGTATTTTTCCTTTATCTTTCTTATTTGCACCTGACATTGTTTTGACAGGAGCAAAATGTTCACAAATATGGCCAGAACACTGAGCTAATGAATGACCTAACTCAGGATAATCACGCTGCAGTTGAAAGAGAACAACAGAATTTGGAACAGCCCGCAAAACCAACATCTTCAAGCGATAGTTTGGTGATGGGTATTTCGACAATGGACGATACCACCTCAACAAGCAGTGATGCGAACATGCATAGTGACGACCACCATCCCAAAGAAGTCGTGATGAATCACCACGAGTTATTAAACGACCAAAAAGAGGAAAGTCATGCTGCACCTTCGTCTAGTCATGATTTTTTGCTACCAGAGACCGTAACTTTGGATGAAGTTTCCTTGACAAATACGGAGGCGAGCACAAATGTGGATAGTCAACATGTCAATGAAGCTCCAATGATGAACAAGCCATCAAATGATCTGCATCAGGAAAATGAAGCTTTTCTCGGAGGAGATGAGCACTCGAACGGACAAAGCAAGCCACCATCATCTCCGAGGAGTAACGTAGAAGCAACAGCGGTACTTTAACCGAGTTGGATGAGCTACTTTCACATTGTGGATTAGCTCCTTTCCTGTTTTTTCCTTTTTCTCGTTTTCTATGATAAATATTTAGCCTTCACAATCTAAGGTTCTTTGAAGCTGAAGTCAAAACGACATTTTATTCTCACAGTGAAGCTTTTCGATCCCTTTTACGACAGGAGGTCCAAAGTTGCAAATGCTTATATGTTCTCATTATTTTTTACAGGAACTCCAAACTTCGCTGAAGCTACTTGAAAGAGGAGCAGATGACCCATCTTACCGTGTGAATGATTCAACAGCTGCCAGTTCAGGTGCGGAAGAAGAGAATGTGAACCTGGTAGACAGGACCGATGATCTTACCGTGGAGACGGGACTGGAAGTGCACTTACCGGAGAACGTTGAGAAGGAAGACAAGATCACGTCTAGTAACGAATCAACGGATATCAATGAGAGATTGAATGGAGAAGATATAATTACCACAGAGAGATATGATGAACCTCCAACAGAACATGTAGGAACTTCTCCAGAGGCATTGAGGTCGATCGAGGCTCCTGCAGGGAGCTCGGCGAAGCTGGCGGAAGAATAATGTTATGTGTACTTAACACGAGGAATTGGTGCTAAGATTCAAATGCGTGGATCAGTAGGACTACAAAAGAATCCGATATGCAGGAACGGAATCACAACCATGTTTTAAGATCGTTCTGATATCAAACTGGAGAACAACGTAGCATAAGAGGCGATCCCCGAAGAGCCATGTTACAAGCATAGTTGTGTTGTCAAAATGAAGCAATTTGTGTTTCAGGCAATGTTGCACCGTGTATCAATTGGTTGAAAAATGCAACAGTATTAATTGATTGATCAGACAATCTTGTAAAAACTTACTTATTTAAGACATGTTTTGGAATCTCCTTGGAAGTAAACTCGAGCCTCGGAATTGAACTTTCCTGCAAAACTCCCTTTCCCAGATTCGTTAGAAGTTTCCTATTGATAGAAAATCTTATCCATTAAGATGGAGAGGTTCGATTTGAAAAGCAAAAGATATTAATCTATTAAAAAATTCAATGTGATCATAGTATACCATATATATATATATATATATATATATATAAAACGTTCCCTCACAAGCTATATATATATATTTTTTAAAAGAAAATTTCGAAGGATTTTTCTTGATCAATCAAATAATTCGTAAATCCGAAGAATCCTTTAAATCGCTTATTACGTGGGATGAAGTGAGTCTCCTAAAACCTCTACATATTGATCTACGTAGATGACAATAACAGAAAAAAAAAAGAAAAAAGCAAGGATCCATTGATGATCTCATATCACCATCTAATCCATTAAGCTGGAGATGTTAGATTTGAAATGTAAAAGGCATTAATCTATTAAAAATCCAATGTGATGATGGTAGATAAAAAATGTATATGTAACGTCAAAATCTCTACCTATTAATCCATATAGGGGACAATAATAGGAAAAGTAAGGATGTGTGACCTCATATCACAATCTAATCAGATATCATATCAAACAATGAGTTTTATTAAAAAATAGAAGGTAGACATAAAAACATTCCCTCTGTTTCATAATAAGTGTAACAATTATCGTTTTTGAATGTTTCATAATAATTACAACATTATGATATTTTAAAAATTTTGATCTAAAAACATACAAAATCAACAAAATTCAGTTATAACACACACATTATCTTCTTTCACAACTGCTACAATAAACCTCTTCATTATTAAAAAATTTTTTTTTTTCATCAAATTTTACAAAAATTCAATACACATATAAAATCTCGTGTTGATCAATTTGTTCTGCTCCCTCCGTTAATATACAATACTGCCTATTTGGATCGTTTAAAAATATACAACATACTTCATTTAGTAATTTTTTCACATAAAAAAATCAAAATAATGATTATTTATTATCATACACACACTATTTCCTTTCACATTGTTACCGTAAATCCCACTAACTCTAAAAAAATATTTTTTTAATCAAATTCAATACACAAATAGAATAGCGTGTCGGATAATTAGGTTTATTGTAACAATTGTGGAAAAATTAATGGATGTATTATAAAAAATGATATTATTTAAATATCATTTTAGAGTATATATATATATTAGAGTATTATTATAAAAAAAATTATATATATATATATTAGAGTATTATTATAAAAAGGAGAGATTATTTTATACTCCTACAGACGTATCGAACATTTGAGCGGAAATGTGGTTTGAATCCGGATTATCTCATTCATGCGACCGTGGGCGAAACCCTAGCGCCACCGTGGTATCGAAGAAGACTCGATAATCTCACTCCTGGGGGTTTGGGTTTCTTCCCCGAGCAAGCGGCGGCGAAACCCTAGCGCGCCATGGAGATCGAAGATCTCGCATCGATCTAACGGAGGTGATCATCTAACTATATCTCTTTGAAGAATCAATCGGCTCAATCTCTTTTTCCCACTCTTGTGGACTTGATCATGTGTTTTTCCTCAGGATCTGAATTTCCTGCAGAACTTTAACTCGATATAAGATATCGCTGATTCTGGAGATTAGCATCGACTGCTCCGCATTAGGTATTTGTCACTCTATCTACTCTGATCGATGATACTTTCTCATGGATCCATGACTCATCGATCGATTTCTGTTTTATTGAACTTTCTGTTCTCATCCCATGATCGTTGATGTTGGAAAGGCAAGGTGTCTGGGTGCTGTTTTGAGAATCTGGATCGATTAAGTCTATGTCAACTTTGTGTGAAGCGAATAAAATGTGTTGCATTCGAAACTCAGTGCTATCCTAGAGATTTTTTTAACGTCGGTCTAGGACATCTCAACCGAAAACGTGCCATACATGGCGAAGAAAGCCTCATTCAACCTGTCTATGCTCCAAAATAGAAAAAAAGAGAGGAGAAAGGGATATAAAAAGAAAGGCTTAGGATTTAGATATCGTGCGTATGGCTCTTATACATGATCGATATCTACGAGTGAAGTCGACAAGTGAGAGTGCTTTTGTTGAGATTTGCATATTGCACGAGGAAGCCATTCTTTTTCTAAAAGGAACGGCATATGAACTAACTTCTTTTTCTTTCGCTTGCTTTTCTCTTCTTCTTCTTTTCTTTCTCAGTGTAATGTGATTGAACATAACTCATAAAACTAGAATGGGCCTCCTAATCAACTTATAAGAGTTTCTCTTGAATCTTGATTATGTCTGGTGAATAATACCCTGGTGAAGTGCCTGTGCCATTAGCTTTACCTTATTAGTAGTTTTAAGCTGTTTAGTTTATGTTCATGAACTCCCTTTCGCTTTTCTCTTGTTCTGTTTCTCAATGTTGTACATATTCCACCCCTACTTTCATAAGGAAATTCCCACCCGATGTGCGCCAAGCTTATCCTTGCGACGAGAAAGTGGAAGATGTGAATCCCACCTGAGCGATGCCCACTGAGCTTAGTTGACTTAAGCTCTCATTGGGGTGCATTAGTTATATTGTAAGGTTCAATGGAACAGCACGACATTACAGAAGAATGATATAATGTTGATATTGAGGAGTTTGGGCCGGTTGGCTATTCACTATTCCTATTGGCGGGATACTGATGGAAATGGCGACACTTTCCTTTTCACGAGCGTTAAGAGATCGAAATCTGGATATTTTGCAATGAGGAGATTGTTGAAATGCTGTTGTTGATGGTAATATATCTAGTGATCATTGGATCTTTGGCTAGCGCGTGATTGCTTTGTGTTGAACTTTACTGTCAATCGTGGGTGTTGGTTAAAGCAGGTGCAGTTCTGTAGCTTAGGATGGAAGTTGAAAAAAATAGGTGATGGGAATTAGTGCGATGAAAGGTGATGAATGCCATAGGCAGTTGAGTGTCCAATTACAACATGATGATCTATATTTTCTTGTTTTTTACAGTCAGCTAAGCCCATAGCCGAGGTGCTTGCAGTAGGGCGGCCAAATATATTGGGTGTGTGTCTTTGCTTTGAATGACATCTGAGCATGATTCAGAAAGGAAAACACTAGAAGAGTGATGTGAAGTGGATCATCGTTAAATAAGAACTATAAGATATGATTCGATATTCTCTGAGGTGAGATCAAAGAAATACTGAATCTGAGGACTCCATAGAAGAGTTGATTATCGAGTACTTATCCATAAAGGCAAATACAGCGATCTTACGTTACAGTTTCAAAAGGTAAAAGCCACCAAGTGACTGAATCCACCTCGTGTTTAGCTCCTTGAATTAATATCCCACAATATGAACTGATCCCGAATACATTCATATATACAAAGCAGCAGGGCAAAGAGATCTGCTCTTTTCCGACACTGAAAAGATGCTAGAAGTCTGAAAAAATTACCGTTATCCAGCCATCTATTAGAAATTTTAGAAGTCATTTATTAGGGAATGTCGAAACATCATGTTTTGACGACCTACATAGGCACTTTCTGGTGTATTCTCCGGATAAGAGTTAGCTCCATATGGAGAAATGAACCCATTCGAGTCGAACTGTAAGTGATCCCGGGTGTTGTAACAGCTGCTTCACTTCTTGGTCCATTCCAATCAAAACTTCTAGGAATGCCAGCGGAATATGGCTGCTGCGAATTGGGTAACGTTTCGGGCCTCTTGATACCTAGTGAGGGTGATTGGGATTCTAGAGTTACGGTCGTTATGTCGTGGATACTGGCTCTCCTCCTATCCTTCCCACCAGAAATCTGCCTTATGAAGTATTTCTGGTCATGGCTAGCAACCTGAGTTGGTGTTCGAGTCACCACGAAGTTGCGCGATATGTTCCTCCAATCGCCTTTCCCGTACTGCTTGAGACGAACAACCTGCAGGGTTGGTTAAATTAGCGCACACATCAATCTCATAGGCACAAGTTTTAACAGTCTAATAAAATGTGTCTTCTGCAAGAATAAGAGTAATAAAAATATGACTCACCTGTGCTCTTCTTCGGTCCAAGGAACACCCTTCTTCCTCTCCTGCTCCAATGACCGCGATGGCAGCCCTCGCTTCCTACCAGGTCAGTAACCCATCTGATAGCCACCAGGCCTAACCCACTCCAATCTAACAGGAGAAGAGCCTGTGTTGCAGCCATATGGGCACAAGCCCTGCCTCAATATCACTAACATCATCAACCAACTCCTCATACTGTTTGATCACATCCCTTACCGTCTTTCCCGGCAACATCGCCGCCACCTTGTCAACCCGATCTGGTATATCATCGCCGTAAAGCGCAAGCGCGCGCTCAAAGGTCTTATTCTCAGCTTGAGTCCATCTTGTTGTTGTTGCACCCTTGTAGTTCTTATCACTCAACCAGCTTCCTCTTGGCACATATGATGCTGGTGATAACACCTCCATCTCTTCCTCACGAACTCTTATTCGATAGTGTGAAATGATGATCATGGAAAGGAAGAGGGCACTTGTAAATAATCAGAATAAGCTTTTCTTGTGTGTGGAGGTGGTCTACCGTTGAGGAATCCAGAAAAAACCCATTGAGTGGAAAATAAAGCAGATCAATCTAAATCACACTAAAAAGAAAATATCAACTTGATAGGGAAACATAAAGCTAATTAAATGGAATTAATGAAATTTTACAGTTTTTGTTATCAAATTGAGAAAGATGAAAATGGAGCCCGAGATTGAGTATGAAAATGGATTTGAAGATATGATCTTTGCCTCTGTTTCTCCTTGAGTTTCATAGAGATGTCGGATGAAGGTAGTGAGCTATGATTGGGTTGTTTGATGTGTTTGTGGATGCTGCCCAAATAAAA